>PVKP010005559.1:0-88762 GCA_004027715.1 Plecturocebus donacophilus | reverse complement strand
CACTTCCAATTGCTGTTTTCCTCATGGGGATGGGACCAGCTGAGCCCATCTGTCCACATACTCCGCACCGAGAAGTGCCGCCCTGGGGCACTGGCGAAACAGCGGCGCTGGCCAAAAGAGTAGTGCTGGCGACCCGTGTGGCTCCTCTGCCGGGAATCTCCCAGTATGTCGGCAACAAAAATTCGTCGGAAAGTGTGGCTTCCACTCGTTCTCTGCGCTTTCACTGGGAGCTACATTCCTGAGCTGTTGCTAATCGGCCATCTTGGATCTCTCCCTACAAACAGTCAAAGCTATCTCTTTCTTAAGATAGCACTGTATTTGGTTTGCTGATATTTTATTTGGCGATATTTGTTCATAGTAAATATCTTTATATGTAATTAAATTATCTAATAGTATTTCAATTATTATCCCACACTGATATTTATGTAAAAATCTAAGTTTTTTCTGACTTCCAGGCTCTTATGTATTACCATTTACTGCCTAACTCTGAGAAACATTCAGTAGCCATTTAAAACAGCATTTTCTTCAGTATTAATTATCTCTATCTAAAATAAACTTCTTTTTATTTTTCTGTTTTGAGGAATAGCACACTGAAAAGCTCACTCCGTAAAACTGGCTCTAACGCTCAACTCTTTCTTTCTTCTACACTCCATTCAATCTACTCTCTTTAACATTCTAATTCCCCTCCAGTAGTTGAAGTCCCTGGATGAAAAGTATTACCTCAATAACTTAATGGGACAAACTCTAACACTGCTTGTAGTAACATGGGATATTTTCTTTATCTCAAGATGAAAAAAGTAAATAAAGACAGATTGTATAAAACTGGAACTACTTTGAATTAACACTTTCTTGAAGTCATATATGAATATTTTATCCAAATCTGGATTTTTTTCCCCTCAGGATTTATAGTCTATATGATATTCTACTTAATGGGACATCTTGGCATTACAAGTAAAGCTTAACTCCTTTCTTATATCTATTTTTGACATATAGGACACAGAAATAAAAAGATAATGAAAATATAAAATAAAATTATTTTAAGATAATAAAGCATTTGTGTATCTATATAATTGAATATATAATAAAAAGAGACAGTAGTTAAAATGGACACATGCACACGTAGTCACGTGGATGGCTCTCAAGAGCAGCATGCTAGGTCAAAATGAAAAAGACGGCACCTACATTCTGTGTAATTCCATTTATATAACAGTATGGAGAAGGTTAAACTAAAGGAACTGAAATCGGGTCAGTAGCAACAGTTGGGTGAAGGCAGAGTGAGATGCTCACTCCAAAGGGAATTGGAGGAACTTTTCTGCAGGTGAAGAAATTGTTCCATAATTTATCCTTGTAGTTGTCCAGAGTCATTGAATTATTCAACTTAAAGGAGTCAATATTGCTGTTGGTAAATTATACTTCAATGAACCTAAAATAAACAAACAAAAAACTAGTAAGGTATAGCATGTTTTCATTGGTGGCCTATTATTTCAGCTAAGGAAGGAAGATTTGTGAAACATTTAAATATTTACATATATTATATATGTAGCATGAAATGTGTACTTCATACACATGATGTATGCAAATAAATTCATGTTTTCAGACATATTTGACACAATATAAGCCCATTGTATTCCCCAAGCTTTCTGATTATCTGTTAAGCCTCTATAACAGAGCTAGCAAGACTTCTCGCTGTCTCTCGGGTCTGACCATTTATTTCTGTCCCCCACTGTGTCTACCTGTTTCTCCACACTGCTGTCTCGCCACCAGCTTACTTCAAATGTCTGCTGGCAGCTCTGTCTGCCTTCAGTATTTCTCATCTTCAATCTGTGGAACCAGAATTTGACTTTCTGAAACACAAATTTCAACACAATGTCCCCTCAATGGAAAATATGTGAATCAGTTCCCATTGCTTTTAGATGAAGAGTGGATTTGTAACAAGGTCTCCATGATTGAAATTTTCTGTTCGTCTCTCCCTCAACTGAACATTTTAGCCAGAATCAACTGTTTGTAGTTCCTAAAATATGATATACTTTCTTATGACATAAACTCAAAAAAGCTGATTTCTTTTTATAGTGACCTTTCTCCATGTCACTTCTTTCTTTCCTTACCTAATTCTTACTCATATTTCATATTTTACTCACAATCAGAAAAAGCTTTTCCGATGCCTCTCAACTAGTGTTAGGAATACCTCTATATACACGTGTACCATCATTCTCTTTATTTCCACTGAAGCATGTATCATACCATATTATGATGATATCTGTATCTCTACTGCTATCAACCCCATAAGATTAGAGTCCATGAATATACTCTTAATATATGGTCCATATTAAGTTCTCAATAATTATTTGAAATTGCCTTTAGAGTTTGTTAGAAAAAACTCATAGATAAATTAAATTTAATGAAGTTCAATTGAGCAAAGAATGGTTCTCTAATTGTGCAGCCTCCCCAACCATAGTAGGTTTGAAGAGACACTGTCTTGCCACATGGATGGATAAGATTTATGAAAAGAAAATGGAAAGTGATGTACAGAAAACAGAAGGGACTTACGGAAGCAGCCTGATGTTTACCACTGTGTTTGCCTTCTTTGAACACTGTTTTAACAGTTGGACACTGTGAGTGGTTGAAGTATGGATTGTCTGACTGGCTGAGACTCGGCTACTTGTTACAAGAATAGGTTACAGTCTGGTTACATGTCCAGTTAGGTCACAGTTCACTATGTTACAAGAATAGGTTACAGTCCAGTTACATGTCCAGTTAGGTCACAGTTCACTATGTATAGAGAAACCTTTGGGCGAACCTTACAAAAGGCAGATTTAGACAAAACTTCATTTAACAGTACATCTGAATCTCAGTAACTAAGATGATATTGTTTCTATAGATACATTTTAGATTTTAAAAAATCCTATGAAGTAATGATACTGCTTATATAAAGAGTTTGCAGTGGCTTGGCACAGTGCTTCAGGCCTGTAATCCCAGCACTTCGGGAGGTCAAGGCGGATGAACTGCCTGACCCCAGGAGTTCAAGACCAGCCTGGATAACATGAAATGGAGACACCCCAGATCTACAAAACATACAAAAATTAGCTAGGCTTCATAGTATGCGCCTGTTGTCTTGCCTGCTCAGGAGGCTGAGGTGGGAGGATAGTTTGAGCCCAGGAAGTCGAGGCTGCAGTGAGCTGTAATCATGCCCCTGCACTACAGTCGGTGACAGAGTGAGACCCTGTGTTCAATAAATAAAAATAAGAAAATAAATAAAAGAAGTTGCAAGACACACAAATTATCAGGAATTACTAAGAGAGTAGATCTTGGATTCTCACCACACACACACACACACACACACACACACTCACGCACATACACACAACATACAGAATGTATATGTTAGTTTGATTTTAGTAATCACTTCACAATGTATATGAAGATAAAAAAAATTAGCTTAATGTATTCTACATTTTAAAATTTTTACATTTTCAACATATAAATAATTTTTTAAATCAACTATTTTTTGTTCAACTGGGAATTTTAATGTACATCCAGAAACACGATGATCTGCATTTTGCAACATTTTTTTTACTCCATCCCCTTTAAACACCACAGCAGTCCCTAAAACAGAAAAGATTCCCAGGAGAGGATATGCTGCTGTCAGTGGTGTTTAGCTCTTGTCCTAATCCTTGCTAAACCAGTTATCTAATTAACATTTCAAACAAAGATCCCAAAGGATAGGTTCAAAGTACAGTCTACTTTTCTTCAAAGGGGAAACCCACTATTATCCTGCAAGAATAAACTCTTTATTTTCCTAGACATTCTTTAAAATGCTGCATTGACTTTTCTTTTCTTTCTGGCTCTCTCTTTTTTCTTTTTTTAACATAGTCACAGACCTGAATTTGCAGCCACCTATATGAGTTATACAGTGACTTACATGTTTCAGAACAGTTGTATGTAGATGAATTAACAGAGCCAATTTCATTCCACCAAAATGATTTCAAAAAAATAACTTTGCCTTATCCTAAAATGTAACTGGTCTTTGTTATCAGACAAAACCGATTTGATAAAGTTATGTTTTTAAATTATAGATTTTTAATTTTTTTTCAAAATTTCTAATATAATACCAATGCCAAATTAAGAATTGTGGAACAAGTGCCGTCAAGGTTATAAAATCAGACTGTCAAACTATCACTTTTTAAATTTGCATATCAAAAACATAATGAATTAGTAAAACACATTTGATAAATGTTAAACTTCCATAAACAATGTAGACATTTTATCTATGATAAGAAGAGGATTTATTAATATTATGAGAAATTGGGAACACTTTAAAATAGTTGTAAACATTTTAGCCAAAAACAGTTGATACAACACCTATGCAAAGATTAAAATTTTGATATTTAAAAACACATTAAATGTTTAAAGGATTAAATTACAAATGTGATTATCTGGAATAATTTCATGTGAAATGTTAATTTATCCAGTTACTTATGGGGAAAAAGGGAGGTAAATGGCATGGATTATATACGTTTAGATCTTCTTGTGTAAATATTTCAAAAGAAATATATATATAAAATCCCTTGGGAATGGAGTACTGACAACTCTTTTTGAAGTTGCTTTTTTCTTTTTATATTTATTTGTGTTGGTCATGAAGGGCTGACCTACATTTATGCCACTGACAGCATTCTCACAGACACCAGTTTGAATTAAAAGTTCATTTTTCCAGAGGCCACATTCATGATGTCTTTTTGGTTAACACTGCTGGAGGTAGTCACTCAAAATATGTTTTTAAAATTCTTCTACATTGTAAGGGTCTATGATAATGATAGAGTGGCTTTGTATGCTTTGGCCTAGTCAAAGTTATTTTGATTAAACATTATGAATATCTTGATTATTAATATATTTTAATGCAATAAGATGCATTAACTATAGATCTCCAGATGATCCCTTAACATCTCAAAAATTTAAAATACGAGAGAGGGAGAAATATAGAAACAGAAAAAGACAGACAGAAAAAAAAGAAAGTTGGAATAAAGAGGGCCCTAATAATATGCTGATCTTAGCCACTGGACATAGGGAAGATAGCCTTTTAGAGTCAGCTGTAAATCAATACACAATGAACATAACCAGAGATATTCTATCACCTAAAAGTGTAAAAAAAGATATCATGGTAACTAATATTCAGTGCAAATAGAGTGACTCCGTTAAAACTAACCTAATAACAAAACCTGAAGGCTGCTCTTGCCAGCACTTAAGCAGCCTACAGTGCTAATCAATGACAACGTTATTACAAAGGGAGACGTAATAACCTTTCCTTCATTATTTAGCTCACATTCATGAAGATGAATTCTTAGACTAATACTGATTTGGACCATCTAAAACTGTGGTTCTGAAACTTTAGCATGTACTAGAATAATTTAGAGTGCTTGTTACAGCACAGATTCTGGCGGTGTAACCACCGACTTACCATTTAATTCTCATTCAGTTGCTGATTCGTTCTGACCCATCTATCTGGATTAGCAGAGCCTGAGAATTGGATTTCCTCTCAAGTCTTCAGGTACCGGTTTGAGAACCACTGATCTAAACCGTGTAAATCAACCTACAGATTATAATTTATCAGCAAAAAGCTTCAGATTCCATCGAGTTCACTCACAGAGAAAAATCATGTTTGCCAGTTGATAGAAAAAACAAGCTGCCTTGACTTTTTAAGTTCTTACTGGTGGAAAAAACAAAACACCAATTAATATTCTGGTTTTAATATATCAACTTTTGAAAATTTGTTAGCTTCAGTCATCTGCGAGATTATTCAAATTGGGGATCTAAACAGATCAATTTTGTCAGCTGCACAGCCTACTCAAAAAGGTATGTGGCCTTTATGCTGGCCTTTCCAAGTGCCAGCCCACACATTAAATTTCCAACATAGTAAGTTCAGTATTCTCTAAGTAGCATTTCTCTTCCTAAAGCTGGCAGAAATAAAATAATTTTTATAAACCAGAGATATTATTAAAACTAATTTCATTTTACATTCTAAGTCCTTGCTTATTTCAACAATATAACCACCCTAAGGTATTTGTCAGCGTCTTTTCCTTCACTGAGGTTAAAAAATAAAGTCAATAAATCCTCTTAAAGATACAGAAAATGCCTAATCCAAGTAGCATATTTTTTCTGATACATTTTAAGGCTAAAAATTTTGGAATTGTTTTATGAGTTTTTATATGGAACCTGTTGTTTAATTTTGCATACCATCAAGACTTCACCTTGATTTTGTAAGTCTGGTGCAAGATAGCATGCACATGAAGGAAAAAAAAAATGTTAAATTGGACATGAAGTTAAACAAACATTTGAATATTTATACCTAAAATTATTTTCTTCAAAATACCTGAGATTCAAATACACAATATCATGTGATAATTTCTTGCTATTTAGAATAAAAAAATATTATTTTAGAAATATATCTAAGCTTGAGAAAATAAATAGTACTTGTCAGTGATATTTACTATTTGAGCACACAGAGTTTCACACACACATATACGTACAAGAGGCTCCTATTTTGAACCCAAAACAATATTGTTTCATATGGAACATTCTTTCTCTTAATCCTTTAAAGATGGGAAACAGTTCTTATGCAAAAAAAAAAATATATATATATATATAATTATAATTTTCAGTTTATATGCGTATATAACACTAGAGTGATTACACATAATTTTTGTCTATATAACAAAATGTCTGATTTCTTAAGTGAATAACCTAAAATGTATATTTATTAATAAACTGGGCATAAATTGTTTTAGGTAGCTAGAATCAATTGCATTTCAATTCTGATGCCATATATGTTTTTCTACACTACGAAAATAGAAATTAGGAGATGATTGTTTGCCCTCATCTCTAGTTCTCTCCCCAAATCAAAAACATCACTCGATATTCTTACTCTCCCTGGTTTGTTCATTTATTGGTTGACCCACTGTAATATTAATTTGCACGTATATATTTTTTGATAAAGTTATGTAGACTTGGCTTTAGTAAGGTCCTTCAAGAAATGTGAAGAACTAAATCTATTTGCAGAGCATTAAAAAAAAAAGCTTATATCCTGTAATCTCAGTGCTTTGGGAGGCCGAGGCAGGCAGATCACGAGGTCAAGGGATGGAGACCATCCTGGCCAACATGGTGAAACCCCATCTCTACTAAAAATACAAAAATTAGCTGGGCGTGGTGGCGTGCGCCTGTGGTCCCAGCTACTCGAGGTTCCCCTTTGCCATCTTCCTGAAAACGAACTGACAATAGGAAAAAAGGCACACAAATGTATTTAATGTACATAAACATGACAGAATCACAGGAGGATAATTATCCAACAAGCTAATGAGATCAACATGTATGTATATTCTTCTCAAAAGGGGAAGAGGAGATGGCCAGTTTGAAATGTAATAAATAATGTTTAGGGGGAATAAATGAGCCTAATACTCAGAGAGTAGTTAATAAATAATCGTCTTGGGGAATTCAGTGGGACCAGAGAACAGAGTTCATTTGAGTTTTGGGTGTAGTGTTTAATTTTCAGTTTTTCCCTCTGTGATCTGAGTTTTAATCTCTGGTTAAATTTCAGGGAGGGGATTGAAGGCAATTGTGTTCCTCTTTGGCGTGACTGGTTTCTAGGTAGATAAGGAACCTTCAGAGAACAGCCTCATTCCTCACCTGGGGAGAGAGGACGGAGAGGCAAGAGAGGGAGGGAGGAGAGACCTCCAGGCTACCCTTTAGTTCAGCACATGCAAGTGCCGTATTTTAAGTTACTGCTTTCTCAGCCCCAACACAATAAAAAAGTTCTAAAGATTTTCACATAAAAGCTTTTCTCTGAGCTACTTAAGAAAACCTGGCTTATTTAATTGGGTTACTCAAATGTTTGCAAACTTTTTTATGTGTTGTAAGTCAGGCAGTGGGTTCTTACCAGCTGCCCAGGCAGAGCTGATTATGAGCTGGGAACTGCAACAGAGAAAGAGTAATGCATGCAAAGCCAGCTATATGGGGACCAGACTTGTCTTATTATTCTAATCAGTCTCCCAGAAGATTCATGAATTGGGGGTTTTTATGGGTAGTTTTGTGGGTGGGGCACCAGCGAGTCGGAGTGCTGATTGTTGGGAGGGAGATAAAATCACAGGGAGGCAAAGGTGCCCTCTTGCTCTGAGTCAGTTCCTCAGTTCCTTGGCGGGGGCCACAAGCAGAGGAGCCAGTCCATCCATCTGGGTGGTGTAGCGTATCCGTTAAGTTCAGGGTCTGCAAAGTATCTCAAGCACTCATCTTAGATCTTTCAGTAGATGTTACCGTCAGGAACAATTTGGGGAGGCTCAGAATTTTGTAGCCTCCAGCTGCATAACTCCACAATTTCTAATCCTGAGGCTAGTTTGTTAGTCCTATAAAGGCAGTCTGGTCTCCAGGCAGGAAGAGGGATTCTTTTGAAAAAGGACTGTTATCATCTTTGTTTCAAACAAATGTATTTCTTAAATGTATTTGATTGATGTCTCATGTCTCTCAAATATAAAAAGCAAACTGTGCCCCCATCACCTTGGGCACATTGTTCTCAGGATCCCCTGAGGACTGTGTCATAAACTATGGTCATTCATATTTGGCTTAGCATAAATCTCTTCAAATATTTTACAGTTTGACTCTTTTCCACAACAAGACAATAGTTTGTTAAAACAATCAAACAACAATAAAATATATTCCTAAAAATTGTTCACAACTCCATTGGGTCATATAAATTTGGTTCAATTTTCTTCATGTAGGCAGTTTTTAATGTTTTATTTTTTTGAAAAGTAGTTCTGAAAAAGATAAGGTACACAGAAGAGAAGACATACACAAGAACTAAATGCAAAGCAAAAATGTAAGCTACATACAATAAGCTAATAGGAGTCTGTTTCCCTTAAAATTTCGTATCAATATATGCTAAAATTCCTTGAGAGACATCACTGAGAAATGAAATGAACCAAGAAGAAAGATTTGATTCTACTACTAAGGTAAGCAAATATATCAGAATAAGCGTAATTCAATCTTACATTAAATTTTCATTTCAGAAAAATCTGAAGGGTATTTGTGTCTATCTGCAGATTTTTAGAAAAAACTAAACCAAACTGAAAGAAAAAGCAGAGAAATTCTTTGATTAAATCTGCTGATATTTTCAAGTGGTTGGTCACAACTCTTATACACACATTACATTTATTTTTATCTTATCTCAGAATTAAGTTATACTCTATGAAACGGATACATATGAGCATGAGCACTTTTTGTTGTTTCTGTTTTATTGGACTAGTGAGGATAAAAACAGAAGATATCTAGCATTTCTGGAAACTCATCAAGAAATTCTCAGCTTATTCCATAAGAATAACCTGTACTCTGCAAAGAAGCCTATAATTCACATTATTGAGAGTGAATATGTATTTTCATTCAAATGACCAAATCATGCAAATTGTAGATAATTGCACTTTAAAAATGTGGTTAAATATGTACATATAAACCTAATAAAATTTCATATTTCATTCCTGTTTAGTGAAATAGACTTAAATCTTCTAAAAGAATTTGCAAAAGGTAAATGTGAACATTTTCTATGAATAGGAATGTAATAATATCTATATATCATTAAATTCACACACACAGAGACACACACAAACATTTTTGTGATTTATTAGCTTTTTCTGTAAAATTTTTACTTATTTTTCTGGATCCAACTTTCCAAATAATTTCTACTTATTTCTACACTGAATAGAAACTAGCATCCCAAAATTCACATTAGCCTAGGCTTAAAAATAGTTCTATGACAGTGGCAGAATGGGATCTCTGGTGTTACCTCCAATCCCACACTCCACCCAGGTAAACCAGCTTTATTTTAAATGGATTGTGGGGGTCCTCAGCCACATTTTGATCTGTTAAACTCTTATGTACTTTGTGTATCTGGCTCTTCTTACTCAGTCTTTTTTAACAGATCGCTCCTGTTGTTTCTGCTGTTAAAAAAGGAAAAACAACAATTCTGTGAGGCTTGAGGACAGTTTGGAGACCAACCTGAGCAATACAACAAGACTTCATCGCTATTGTAAAAAAAAAACTAGCCGGGCATGGTGGTGAGCACCTCAAGTCTCAGCTATTCAGGAGGCTGTGGTGGGAAGCTGGCTTGACCCCAGGAGTTTCATGTTGCAATGAGCTATGATCGCTCTGCTGTACTCTAGCCTGGATGTCAGAGTAAGACCGCTTACCAAACTACCAGTAATAATACCATGTGCCACAAGGTGTTGTCAGTCAAATAAATTACAGTTTCTATTTATGCCCTCCAACATTGATGATATTTTTGATACTCAGATGGGTTGCTAATGCTTCACACTGGGTGAGTAATCTATCTGTGGGAAGTGTCCATCTGTGTGAAGAACACATGTATTGACCACAATTATCCACTAATCCTGCTAAGACTTTTGGAACCAATGTTAATAAATAGGTGTTCAATTTACCTAAAGTATTTTGTGTTTTGTTTTGTTGGCTTTTTTATTTTAACGTAACCCTCATCCTAGTAGTATCTTCACCATGCCTTAATCAGTCTTAAGTTTAAAGTCAAGACTTCCGATACATGCAGGTATAATTATATGGCAAGGAATCTTCTCTCGCAGACATTTAATCGTGCATCTGTCCATGTAACTGAAACCATTTTCAAGCTATCACATTATTCAAATAAGGTTTTGGGTCTGTATTTCACATATAAATACAATTAACTTCTGACAGTAAATTTTAACTAATTACAATATATCCATCCATGCAAGATAATTGCAATGCAAATGTTTAGTAACCAATCTGGTGCTTTTATTCATCACTAACATTATAAAATTGACATTAAATGCTTCTATATTACAGATATCAGTATAGAAAAACTTGATGAACACTCAGTTATTTATAAGTGTACATTACAATTCTTACTATATAAAGCACTTAAATAGAACTAATGGGAAGGTAAACAAGAACAGGATGTGAATTTTATGTTAAAATCATACCTACTTTCTCTTAATGGCCATGCCACTATCAGCACCCGTTATGAGATATATGTCATGTATATTATAATTTATTTAGGATGCGCTCTCTGTCTGCATAGGATACAACTCGATGAATTCCAGACAAATGATTATAAAGAAACTCTATGTAGTTTATTGTTACTTTCCTATGACTCAAATAATGGCTTGTTTTATCTACTCTCTCACAGAAAGCAATACAAAATATAATGGCTTTGTATAATATTTGGCTTCTTTATGCTAGCTGTACACTATAGATCAATTCTTTTGGTGGCTAGCTAACAGTGGGATCTTCCTGTTTCTTCGCATTAAACGTTACCCAATTTTTGCATGTACATTTTACACAGGTAATCAGAGATTTTAGCAAGACAAGACAATGTACCATTATTGCAAAGAAATCACAGGACAAATTTTATATTTATAATAAATAAACTGTTGCTTTCTTCAAATGAGTAAATATAAAAATCATAGAAATCTAGAACCAGAGAGGAATTTCAACATCATATTTGGTATCATCATTTTATAGACAAACTGAAATAATTTAGTGCTAGATTCAGACAAAGAATTAGTCTTCATAATGGACATTCCCAGAGTCACTATACTTACTATTCATTGCTGGCTTTCACAATGTACCTAATGTCTATCATTATAAGCCATAATTAAGGGTATTTATGCTTCTATTTACATACTAGGATTATTATTGTCCTTGAATTCATAGAAATAAGTTCTAAGATAATGCTTTCTTACTTTGTTTTTCCATTAGATGAGTTTAAGGTATATAAAACCATATATATTCATATTTTTACAAAAATGTGAATTAAATTTTAATTTCAGGAGAAATTTCAAAATAGATTTATATAACAAAAAGTCACATTAATATTATTGGTTATATGATTATTTTTTAGATTTTAAAATGTGATTTCATATTTAATCTATTTCATTGTGTCATTGTAATGCAAAGATAAAGATGTACATATGTTCACAATTAATATATTTTTAAATAATTATTATTGAAATTTTGAAAATAGCAATATAGTTTTCATTCTAAATATCAAGATGATTAGTTTGATAAGAAAATTTATATGATATTGACATCTATACTAGTCTGTTCTCACTTGAGATAAAAAACTGTCTGAGACTGGGTAACATATAAAGGAAAGAGGTTTAATTGACTCTCAATTCTGCAGGGCTGGGGAGGCTACAGGAAACTTACAATCATGGTGTAAGCGGAAGCAAAAATGTCCTTCTTCACATGGCAGCAGGATGAAGATATGCAGAGTGAACAAGGGAAGCTCCTTATAAAACCACCAAGTCTCATGAGAACTCACTCACTGTCAGGAGAATGGCATGGAGAAACTGCCCCCATAATCTAATCATCTCCCAGGAGGCTTCTCCCCCAACACATCCAATTACAGTTTGGATTATAATTCAAAATGAGATTTGGATGGGGACAGAGCCAGACCATATCAAAATCACTAAGTAATAATAATAATATGAATGTTATTCTCTTTCCGTTACCCAGGTGGAGTGCAAACGTATCATCTTGGCCCACTGCAACCTCAGCATTCTGGGTCAAGTGATTCTCTCACCTCAGCCTCCTGATTAGCTGGGATTACAGGCACACACCACCATGCCCAGCTAATTTTGTATTTTTGGTAGAGGTGGGGTTTCAGTGTGTTGGCCAGGCTAGTCTGAAAATCCTGACCTCCAGTGATCTGCCCTCCTCGGTCTCCCGAAGTGCTGGGATTAGAGAAGTGAGCCACCACACCTGGTAATATTATTAAATTATATACTGAATTAAAATATGTAATAATTTTCTTACAGCCAGAACAAACTAAGACACGGGCTTAAAAAATAAAATCAGACTAATGCAGTTCCAATAAGATTTTTATTCATTTGATATTTACCTACTCTGAAATCTCTTTGGACCATGCTATATTTAAAGTTTAGCTGACTTTCTTAAATATTCGGCCTCTAATTATATATATCTGAATATTAAAGGTAGAAGAAATACATTTCTTCTTGTTAATGCTCTTTATATTACTAAATACATGTGCTCAAAAATTCACCTTTGTTAACATATTTTTAATCTTTCTGAGAAGGCCAAAAATATTTCCAGGAAGGTGCACTGAACTGTAATTGGTGCGGGAAAAGTAGTCAAAAAATAAGTAATAATATATTGGAAGGGAAAATGTTTCTATTGCTCACAGAATAAGCAATATTATATTGCAGAGTGTTACACTTTATGCCTGAATGAGAGAAACTCTTTTCTGTTAGTTATAGAACACATTCTCTGTTGGTTACACCAACCATAGAAGTACATCAGGCAAATTAATCAACATTATAATTATGTGTCAAACAACTACCTACAATTACCTTAACTGAGCTACAGAAATTAAAGTGTAAGCAAGGCTTGCTTGGGACAAAACTATTTACTGGATCACTTTGACAGTTAAAGACTATATTAGTTACACTTAGAAAAGCAAACATACAATGCAATGATATAAATCACTTGAAATATAGTTTCATGGATTATATTTATCAATAATATTTTAAACATGAGTTTTCAAGGTTAAGAACCCTATTTTTTTTCTGGCTAGCATAAGGGTAGATATTGTTATCTGAGAGATTTATATTAAAACAGTATTAGGTAACATATACATGTGATAAATATACCATAAAACAAAGCAGTTCTCTTTAATATTTAGAAATATTTACACCTTAAAGATATTCAGAATCTATTATTGCAAAATAATTTAAACAATATACTTTCAACTATAGAGTTAATTAAAACTTACTTTATTATATTTATTTCTGTGTAATACATGATGTCTTTTATTGTAAAAGCAAGTTAATATAATTTTTAACTATATGAACAGTTGGATCTCATATATATTCAAGTTTAATTTTTAATACTTGTGAACTTTAAATTTACTTTATCTTACTTTATTAACAGTAGTTATTTGTTATTGTCTCTTTATAAATAAGTCACTGTGCTTTGCATTCTTTATCTTTATTTATCTCTAATTTTCACATTTCCTTTTTTTACTATTATTTAAATTTATTTTTATTTATTTATCCATTTATATATTTTTTACATATTTGTATAAAGTATATTCTGATGCCTTGAAAAAATATGTCATAAAATACAAAAAAGTTATAATTTGAACTTGAAAATGGTAGGTACAAGTAGAGGGATTTGTTAAAAGCACTATATGAATACTGACCAGAAGAGAGATCATTCATTCTCACTTGGCAGAGATAAGGGAAATCTTCAGTCACGGAGTGAGTGGCATTTGAGTAAGATTTTAAAAGTTACAGAGCTATGACCACATTATGTAAGTATGTAATCTTCACCTCATTTTCTAAGTAATTTCATTTGTGGAAGATGAGGCTTAGATTATGTAACAGGAAGGTGATACTTGAAAGACTCCTGCGTTGAAAGCAGGTCTGTTTGAATATACCTTGCTCTTTAAACTTCAATATGGAAACATTTTCTCAGACTAGTACACTGGTGTTTTGTGATTTCTAATAGCATAATAAATATTTTTATTATATATACCACAACTAATACAGTAGTTCAAGATATTACTGCTAAAGGACATCAGAAATACTTCTAAACACAAAATACTGCATTTCATAAAGACCATTGGAACCTTAAACTGGACAGAGTATGCTATAAACTATAATATATGCAAACTTAAATCCCTTTTTTTTAACAAATACGAGTTGTGCCCTAAAATGGATGGTAAATTATAAACAAAGCTATCAATTAACTAGATAAGAAAGCAGAGACCATACTCTTGACATTGAAAGTTATTGCCATATTACAAAAACACTGACATGATGTGTGGTTTCCTTAATTTAGCTGTTTCATGCATATCTCTTTTATGTAATGAATTATTAATAAATTTCATTATATATTTTGATAATTTAGTATTATGGCAAAATAAATGAAGATCAAAACCGTAATTACTTGGATAGCAAATTATATTACAATTTATTTCTGCCATTATTTACATCTAATATTATTTTTCTTTCTTGCTATTTGCCTATAAAATAATTGCATAATTAATAATTATAGGAGTTGACAATTTAATTTTACTCTGAGGCAATTTACATATGAATCAAGTCAATAGAGGCAAAATTTATAATAAACATGTAACATTACATATAAATAAGGTATTCAGCAGTATCTCTTAATGATCAGCAAATTTAAATGAATGATAATATTTAATTAACATTTTCTCATTTATAAAGAGTTAGAGTGGAAAAATTCCCATAGTGTAAATACAAGCCATAAAGTAATCCTAACTTGAACTAAAAGCTAAAAAAAACCAAAATCTTCAAATATTTTGCTGAACAGAAAAAAAAATGCTTTCTAGTGCTGCAATTGCTCAAATTTTTCAGTGGACACCCTTTTCAAGTTGTTATAAAAACAAAAACAGTATCTAAGGATTACTTAAACTCTAGATACTCTTATTTGATCTCGTATTTTTCACTTTGGAAGTATAATACTGTTTTTCTTTCATGATAAAACTGTCAACAAATTAGATATAGGAGGAATGTATGTCAACATAGTAACGGCCCTATGTCACAAGCCTATAGCTAACAGTACACTCAGTAGTGAAAAGTGGGAAGTTTTTTCTCTAAGATCAGGAATAGGACAAAGATGTTCACTCTTAGCACTTCCATTCAACACCATACTTGAAGTCTTAGCTAGAGTAAAGGCCAGCTAAATAAAAGGCATCCAAATTGGATAGGATGAAGTTAAATTGTTCCTTTTGGAAGACAATATAATTTTGTGTGTAGGAAACCCTAAGACCTTGTCAAAAAACTATTAGAACTAATAAATAAATTCAGTAAAGTTGTAGGATGGAAAATCAACATACAAAAATCAGTAGCATTCCTATACATTAATAATGAACTATCTGAAGAAATGTTAAGAAAACAATCCCATCCACAATACATTAAAAACTACATAAAAACAATACTTAAAAATAAACTTAGTTGAGAGAGAAAGGCCTGTACAATGAAAAGTATATAGCATTGATTAAATAAATTGAATAAGCCACAAATAAGTAGAAAGATATGTCATGGTTATAAATTGGAAGACATAATATTGTTCAAATGTCCATATTATCCAAAGTAATCCTCAGATTCAATGCAATCCCTATAAAAATACCAATGGTACTGTTTACTGAAGTAGAAAATGCAATTCTAAAATTTGTATAGGACTACAAAGCCCCCCAAATAGCCAAAGCAATCTTGAGCAAAAAGAACAATGCTAGAGGCATCACACTATCTGACTTCAGAATATAATATGAAGCTATAGTAATCAAATCAGTGTGGTAGTATCATAAAAACAGACACATAGACCAAAGGAACAGGTTAGAGAGCCCAGAAATAAACCCACACATCTACAGTCAACTCCTTAGGGACAAAAGTGTCCAGAAAACACAATGGGGAGAAGACAGACTCTTCAATAAATGATGTTGAAACAACGTGATCACACACAGAAAAATGAAATTAGATCCCTACCTCACATGATATACAAAATCAACAAAATTGCTTAAAGACTTAAACAAGATGTGAAACCATAAAATTGTTCAAAGAAAATATAGGAAAAACTCCATGACATTGGTCTGGGCAATGAATTCTTGGATAGGAACCCAAAAGCACTGAGAGCAAAGGCAAAAGTAGACATTGAGATTATATCAAACTAAAAAGCTTCTGCACAGCTATGAAAATATCAAAAGAGCCAGGTGCAGTGGCTCACACCTGTGATCCCAGTGCTTTGGATAGCCAAGGTAGGAGGCTTGCTTGAACTTAGGAGTTCAACATGTCACTTACAACATGGTGACTGTGATGTGTCTCAATGTAGCCTGGCTACCATATTTCAAAACATGCACATAAAAATATATACAATTTTTGTCTGTAAATATATAAAACATGATAAATCCTAAACTGCTTTCAAAAAATAAAGAATAACATTACTATGTATATAGTAAATATTCAATAAACTGACTGAAAGACATGTTGATATATAAATGAGTTATTAGAGATATGAGAGGAAAATATTATATTATTTGAATCACAGAATTTGAGATATAGTAAGCAAGATAATTCTTTGTCTATCCCAGAGAACTTAGAGTAAATAAACTTAAAGAATATTTTTAAAATAATGAGGATATGAAGATCAATTCTACTTTAAAAATACCAGAATCTAATGACACAAAATAAATGTTCTAATTTTAATGTAACACTGCATTATGCTTGTAAACTATGCGCTTTATGGACAATAGATAAAAACATTTTTTTTTAATTCTAAGTATTTAACTTAAAGAAGTCCTGTTTGAATTTTTTGCTACTAGGTTGTCATAACTTAATGTATTTCCATAGTATCTCCTGAGATGGACCTCTTAAGAGTGGTCATTAGAATGATGGCTCTAGTCTTCTAATAGGAACCAAACAAGTTTCTTTGATTTGGCTAAATTCAGCAGGAGATGCCAGCTGTTTCTTAAAAGGTAGCAGATGATAAAGACTCTTCTCAGAGTGTTTACTTACTGTTTTTCACTGACATCTCCATTTCTTTAAATGAGATAAAGATCGCTTTAGAGAAAGCGATATTTCTTTAGCTATCAACTCTAGTGCAGTTCTCTGCAAAGCCTTCAGCTCATGATGAATCTAGGGCCTGGAAAGTGAGGTAAGAGAATAAAGTTTAATGAGGAATGGCTAAGACTGTTTGCTTCCTTCTTCTTTATCATGTCTGTTGAAGACAGAAGTCAGTAAATGAGAATTATAGCATGAATGACATGAGAGAAATACAGATTAATTCTATCTCAATTGAGGTATAAACAGAGATATTAAAAATATCTTATGAACTAAGGTATGGAAACGAATAGCTAATTAAGTATTATGATTGATCATTAGAGAAAACGCAGTAGAAATATGGCTTACATTTATCTCTTACTAGAAATAATTACAAGTGTAAGGCTTTTAACAAAGGTGTTGTTTGTAAAAACTTATTAAAATCTCAAAGAATAAAATAAGTTCATGCCTTTTCTTTCAGAAATTTCAATAATTTATGGTAACTGGAGAGAGTTTCAGGGAAATTTTAATGTAAGGAATACCTCTCAGAATGTTAACAAGCCTCGGGACTCAACAGGAAGTGAGTTTGACAGCTCAAACTTATATTATATTTAAGAATTCCATTTGAAAACATACATGTTTGAAATTTTTGCTAAATATGGTTAATGATCAAATATAGGATGACTCTTTATCTTAAAATGTCATTTTTTTCAAACAACATATTATGTCTATGCTCTAATTTTAATTTAAGGCTTATTTAATTAAATTATGCTCTTTGGTCTAATATTGAGTTACATTTGTGTAATTGGAAAGTAAGCTAGATACAACAATTATATTACTTCGGGACAGACATCTGATGGCATGTACATGAAATGTTTTAATAAGTACTTAAAGGAAAGATCTAAAATACAAAAGCTATAAGCATTAATGCCCTTATGATAGTGTCTTATGTTTCAATGCATTAAATCTATTCACGCTATATATATTTCCCACATTTGATGAATTATGATGCCCTTTTTTTTTTACTACTAGCTTACCAGTTTATATTTATAAATATAAATATTATATTTATATAATATTTAATTTACCAGTTTATTTATAAATAAATAAAACTTAGGAACCACCAGATGGGAGAGATGTATAGGGAAATGTATGTGGGAAGGAGCTAAGAACAACTATGCTCTCAGGCAGACCACCTTCACAGCACTTCAGTACATTCGCCAGCCTAGAACCACGATGAACTTTTGGATTTTATTACCATACATACTCTCAGGTCATTTTCATAAATGACTTGAATAGACATTATAAAATACTTGGAGACAGAAATATTTATAAAATATAATTCTATAAATGTAATCTAAAGGAACGCCTTATTTTATTTGATAGTGTTTCCATAAAATTGTGTTAGTATGAAATAACAGAGGTTAAAATTATACATAAATAAAACTTTGAACCAACAGATTATATATACTTGACTGATCAAATACAAAATAAATTACATATGAAAAACTAAAAAACAGCATAATGTGGTAAGCAAAAAACACATTTCTAACTGAATATCTGGTAGTTTGATATCACTGTGGTCAGGAAATGAACATAAATTTTTTTATGTCTACTTACATTATAAGTATTGTTTTCATTATTCTTATAATTCTTTATGGGTCATAATAGATCATGTTTTCTATCAAAAATGTATTATTGGCTGGGCACAGTGGCTCATGCCTGTAATCCTGGCACATTGGGAGGCCAAGGAGGGCAGATTGCTTGAGCTCAGGAGCATGAGCCTGGGCAACAAGGTGAAACCCTATCCCTACTAAAAGCAAAAAAAAAAAAAATGCAGGGAGTGGCACTGGGTACCTGTAGCCCCAGCGTTCCAGCTACTCGGGAGGCTGAGGCAGGAGAATCTCTTGAATCCAGGAGGCAGAAGTTGCAATGAGTCGGAATTGCGTCACTGCACTCCCGCCTGGGCAATAGAGAGAGACTCTGTCTCAAAAAAAAAAAAAAAAAAAAAAAAAAAAAGCATTATTTTCTATTAAGAACTGTTGTAAAACAGGTAATAACATTAAAATGTTTGAAAACAAGTGAATATTTGTTTGAGGAAACCAAGTTTATTCTCTATCCCCAAATCAAAAACATCATATTGAAATTTCCTTTCATGTTATAAATTTAGCATATAGCTGTTCATGTAACTGGATATTTTTACAACCTTATATTATCAGAATTAAAATAAATTAATATTATTGTCCAAACGATGATACAGTTGTCATATATATGTGTATACATAATATATATTTGTGTACCTATTACAGAAATTAAATGCAGACTCTTAGAGCTTGAAAAACAGTAACAACAATATTTGACCTAATATCTGATAATCCTGAGGAAACTTAGAATACATAGAAAAATTAAAATTGGGTAGCTGATGAAGAAACCACTTACCATAATGTACATTGAACCCTTAGATTGAATCCATGATAATGTATTGAAGGTATATAAGTATAAACTTTTATATTTTCATCCAATAAACAAGATGAAGATTGTGATATAGGTAGAAAAAAAATAGCATTTCATAGTATCTGCAGCATATGAAACGCAGAAGAATGTCGAAGCAATGTTGAGTTTATAAACAGGAAGAATATTAAGACAATAGTGAGCTTGCAAATCAGAAACTTGAGGGCTCTTAAGAAGCATCTATATAGGAAACACATACAATAAGATAAGTAAAATTTTGCAGATATTAATTTGTATAATAGAAAATACAATAATCACTGTTGTCTATACCATCCTGGCATTCTAGTCAGAACATTTTGCAAATATCTAATGAGAAAATAATTTTAAACATCTCCTCTAAGTTATCAACACAACCTACACTGGATGGACATTTGGAACACTATGATATCTCAAACTCCCCTCTCCCTCACAACAAAACAATTCTATGGAAATTCTCAAACCACTTTTGAACTTGGTGTTTCTATAGCCATAGATCTGTTCTAAATACTTGCTAGGAATTTGGTGATATAGAAGTCGCAGAAAGGTTAGAAATAAAGATCACAATTATTGAACTCATAGAACTTATAAAATTGATGATGGTTAGTTCTACTTAATAAAAATTGTGAAATAGATTTTAAAAATGTAAGCTGTGCATTGTTCTTACTTACTGGTCTCCATCTCTTTCTGCTCTGCCTTTCCCTTTTCATTCTCATGTTCCATTTCTTAGGCCAGTCTACTTGTAATTTTCAGATCCATTTCATTTACCCCATGCTATGGTCAGAAAGTTGTGTCCCCCTAAAACATCTATGTTAAAACTCTAACCCCAAATTAATGGAATTAGGAGATAGAGTCTCTGGGAAATAATTAGGTCATAGAGTGTTGCCCACATAAATGGGATTAGTGCCCTTATAAAAAAGACCCCAGAGATCTCTCACATTTTCCACCATGTCAGGACACAGCCAAAAAATGGCCGTCTGTGAAGGAGGAAATGGGCCCTCACCAGACATTGAATTTGCAAGTCCCTGGCTCTTGGACTTCTCAGCCGTCTCAGAACTTTGAGAAATAATCTACTTTTCACAAGCCACCTAGTTTATGGTAGTTTTGTTAAAACAATTTTAACATGCTAAGAACCCAATTTCTAACTCTAATGTGACCTATAACTAACACTGTCTCACCAGTAATTAACATACCACCGCAAAATAACTAAATTTTTGGAGAAAATTTTGTAAGTAGAAAAAACATTTGTCTAAAATTAATATCTTAAATGCTGGGAATTTCAAATTTAAAAACACAGACTTTTTACAGGGATTGCCACCAAGTCAAAATATATATATATTTAGGGGTTATGAGGAAATGAGATTTTAATTGGCATTAGGATGAAATTTAGACAGAGGGAAAGAACGCATAATTTCTGCCTTGCAGCAGCCACACTTCCCAAATTATAACATTATAAAATAATGCTCAGGGTGGGGGCTAGGTAAGGAAGGCTGACCAAAAATTCATAAATAATGAGACAGGGACAGTAGGACAAATAGGAAACCTGCTCAGAAAAAAACAAATTGTGTATCTCATACATTCTCTGTGAAAGGATCAAATCAAACTAATTTAAAACATAATAATAAGAGAAGATCTAAAAAGGACCTGGAAAAAAAAAGGACCTAGAGATCCACTGAGAAGTAAGCGGCTATGGACGCCTTCAGAACTTACATAGTGTTCTTCATTCTTCTCCATTTTTACTTTTTACCAATTATGTATTTGTTTTCTATCCTGCATAACAAATTACTACAAAACCAGTGGCTTAAAACAACTTCAATTTATTATTTCAGTTTTTATAAATTAGAGGTTTGGGTGCAGCTTGCCTGGGTCTCTGCTAAGGGTTTCACAAGGTGAGATTGAAATTGAAGTGTCCTCTGGGTAGTGCTGTTACACTGAGGCTTGACTTGGGAAGGCTCTTCTTCCATGTTTCTCAGGTCATTAGCATAGTTTCTTTCCATGTGGCTATAGAATTCATAACTGTTTTCTTCTTCAAGTGTATCAAGAGAATCTCTCACTCCAATCTGTTAAAATTATTATGGAACTGACACTAGTATAACATATGCTAGATTATAATCTATAACCTAATAAAGATGACTTCTCCATCACCTTTGCCATATTTCACTGTCTAGAACCAAGTTCACAAACTCCACCACCCTTTGAGGAGGAGTTTATACAGAGGTATGGGTCATTAGCAGTCAATTTAGATTTCTGACTGCCAGAAAAGTAGCTACTCTAGAGAGGAAACACCCTTATTACTATCCTTAAGAAGAAAGAGGACTAATTTGGTGTGTCAAGGTTATGAGTTTATGTCCCTACCAAATCTTATATGTTGAAGTCCCAATCCCTTATACTTTAGAATGTGATTATATCTGGAGATAGAGTATTTAATGAGCTCATTAAGTTAACATAAGATCATTAATCCAATATGATTAATTAGATTGATTATGAATCCAATAGGATCTTATAAGAAGAGGAAATGTAGACATAGGGATAAGACTTCTGTCTACAAGCCAAGGAAAGATGGCTTAGAAGAATCCACTGCTTCCAAGGAGCTTAATCTCAGGCTAACAGACTCCAGAATTGTGATAAAATAAAATTCTGTACTCTAAACCAACCAGTCTGTGGTATTTTTTGTGACAACCCTAGAAAACTATTGCAGCCAGTTTCCAACACACTGATCTTAACACATTTTAAAGGAAGTCAGTTTTCCATGATAATAAAGTCATATTTAAGGTGGACCAAAAGGGAAGCATAATCAACCACTATATTGGATGTGATTCATTGTTCCCTTTCTCACTCTTTTTCAATTTTGTCTTAAAGGGAAAGATTAAAATATTTAATAATATAAAATTTTAGTGAGTGTTTGGAGAAAACTATACTTTTAGAGACTTTTATTTCAATCAGAATCTTGCTCTGTTGCCCAGGCTGGAGTTCAATGGCACGATCTTGGTTCACCAAACCTCCTGCTCCTGTGTCCAAGTGATTCTCCCACCTCAGCTTCCCGAGTAGCTGGAATTACAAGTGCCCACCATGATGCCCAGCTAATTTTTGTATTTTTGTAGAGATGGGGTTTCACCATCTTGGCCAGGCTGGTCTCAAACTCCTGAACTCAAGTAATCTGTCCACCTTGGCCTCCCAAAGGGCTGGGATTACAAGCATGAGCCACCATTCCTGGCCACTTTAGGATTGTGTTAATTCATTCTCAGACTACTATAAAGAACTACCCCAAACTGGATAATTTTAAAGAAAATAGGTTTAATTGACTCATAGTTCTCCATGACTGGAGAGGCCTCAGGAAACTTACAATCATGTTGGAAGGGGATGCAGGTTTGTTTTACATGGCAGCTGGAGAGAAAGAGAGAGAGGAGAGAGTGAAGTGGGAAGAGCCCATTCTAGAACATCAGATATCCTGAGAACTTAACTGCTATCATGAGAACAGCATGGGGGACATCATCCCCATGATCCAATCAGCTCCCTCCATTGAAACACGGAGCTCACAATTTAAGCTGAGATTTTGTTGGGGACACAGAGCCAAACCACATCAAGGACGAATGTGCAAAATTATAATTGAAAATGGCATGACTTGAAGATTATTTACTTTATACTTATTGAATACTCAAATTATTAAGCTGTTTTTGGTGCTTGGGATCCAGCAGTAAAAAATGAAGACAAAAATTCTGCTATAATATATCTTATAATCTGGTGGTAGAAGACAAAACTATTTTTTAGATGAGTAAGGTATAAATTATGTGTTTATAATAAGTTCTATGTAAAAAATTGTTTAAATAAAAAGAATAGGAGAATGTGAATCAGGAATGTGAACTACAGTGCTGGAAATTATTAATGAAGATAGTAAGGCTAACACTAATATGTTAGTGCTTTAAGAATATACTCACAGAGCAGCGAAAGTAGGGAGAGAAAGTAACCTTCCACAGTTTGCAGGGAAACAGATTCTTTCATAAAAAAGAGATAATATATAGGTCTTGTGGCCTGGCATGCTTAAGAAAAAAGCAAGAAATCACCTATGAAGAAAGCAGAGAGGATGAAGAGGAAATTAATAGAAAATAAATTTATACAGGTAAAAGTGGGACAGATTACATAGGGCTATTGGAAAGACAATGGCTTTTTTTCAGAGTAAGATATCTTACTTTGTAAAATTTCAAGCAAAATGAGTCATTTTTGAGTGGATGGTCTTCTTGACACTGACCTGTGCAATGAGATTTTTTTTTTGGATATGAACCCAAAAGCACAGACAACAATAGACAGAAATAGACATATGGTATTACATCCAATTAAAAAGCTTCTGCAAAGCTAAGTTAACATTCAACAGAATGGGGAGGCAATGTACAGAATGGGAGAAAATATTTACAAAGTGTGTATCTTATAAAGGGTTAATGTTAATAATATATAAACCATTCAGACAACTCAATAGCAAGCAAACAAATAACCTGATTGAAAAAATGGGCAAAATCCCTGAAAAGACATTTCTCAAAAGAAAGACATACCAATGGCCAACAGAGATATAAAATAATGCTCATTATCACTAGCAATCTAAGAAATGCTAACTGAAAGCATAATGGAATATTACTGCACATCTGTTAAAATGACTATAATTAAAAAGATAAATGTTATGTTTGGGCAAGTATGTGGAGAAAAGGAAACTCTTGCGCACTGTAGGTGGGAATGCAAATTAGTACAGTCATTATATAAAAGAGTATTGAGTTTCCTCAAAAAATTAAAAGTAGAACTGCCATGTGATACAGCAATCCCATTATTAGGTATACATACAAAGAAAATTAAATCAGTATCTTGAAGACATATTTGCACTCCAGTGTTAATTGCAGCATTATTCACAATCACTAAGATATGGTATTGACTTAAATATTCATCAATGCATGCATGAATAAAGAGAATATTATATATATATATATATATATATATATATATAAAATCAATGGAAAGCTATTGGAAAGAAATCCTATTATTTTCAACAACATCAATGATTCTGGAGGACATTATATCATGTTTAACCAAGCACATAAAGACAAACACTACATGATCTCACTTACATATGGAATCTAAAAAAGTTGAGCTCACTGAAGTAGAGAACAGAATGGGGCTTACAAGGCACGGGGATTGTAGATTTGAAGACTCCAGTCAAAGGATACAAGCTTTCATTTACACAGGGGGATTAAGTTTAAGAGATTCATTGCACAACATGGTAACCATAGTTTGTAACAATGTATTGTATTTTAAAAATCACTAAAGAGTAGATTTTATATGTTCCTATCACAAAATAATCGTGATTGTATGAAGTCATGCAACTTAGTTACCGCTATTTGAACATTCCACAATGTCTACACATTTCGAAATGTCATGTTGAACACGATCAATATATAAAATTTTTCGTTCCCATTTGAAAAAACAAACAAAAAGCTGCAATGGAGTAAAGTTTCTTCAACTTTTACATCTTTTATTATATTTTTACTTTTACACATTTTGTATGCATTTAATATTAATATTTTTCATATGTATATTTTCTAAAAGTATAAATAAAGTACACTTAAGTTATCCCCCAGTATGAAGCTCCTTGAGCTTAATTTGCACACACACACACACGCTCACGATGGCAAACAGGTGAATAAGATCATACTAACAATTAGTATTGATTTCAGCAAATAAAGGTAGCAAATTTTATTTCAGCTTATGAAAGAATAGCATCATGGTAAATAAAGATGTTTTGTTAATGCTGGAAAATGCAATATGAAAGGAATAATCTGAAGCAAAAGTGAAACAAAATCTATTAGTGTTTCTTTTTGCTTTTTTATGATGTAAGGAAACCAGGTGTGCTACAACATGCAATAAACAAAGTGCATGTTTTGCTTTCAGCTGTACAATGGCCATCCATCAGAGCTACCTAAAATACAATTTTAAGAAAAATAAAGCTTGTAACAGAAATTTTCCTTCATGAGGTGCTATTGCTTTTGCAACTACTTTTTTTTTTCTAGACAAATTTTTCCTGTTCTATCAGTTCCAGACTTATGACTTCTTATTTCAATCTGGCAGGCTGCACTCGCCTTCCCTTCTGTTCCAACCTACTCTCTTTTTTCCTACACATACGTTTCTCATAAAGTTTTCTGTGTAATACTTTCCCTGTAGGCTTACGACGTTCTCATTTCTGGGTGGTTTTATAGAAAAACATAGTTGCTGCTTCTCTGTTTTTGTTTTACTTTACATTTCTATTATTAATTTGGAACTGTTTAACTTTTTGCTGCTCCTATGGTTTGCTTAGTATATTTATAAATCAAAGAAAATGACCTTGACAAGTATCAAATAATTTTAGGAGGTTTATTTCTTAAAGTTAAGGATGTGAGCTCAGGAGTTAGGTCTATGCCTTTCTCCAAAGGTAACTTTTAGGACTTCAATATTTAAAGAGGAAAGCGTGGATATTGGGGGAAAAGAAATATTTTAAAAAATGTTTCAGTAGATAAAAAGACAAAACAGTTGCATCCTTTGTAGTCTTTGATTAGCTTTTCACTGAATATACAATTTTCATGTGTGAAGGGGGTGAAAGAAACGTTACTCATGCCTTTGTCTGGCTCAGTGAATCTAGTTTTCATAGGGTAGTATAGACAACAAGGCAGAGAATGCTGTCAGACATCCATTTGTCTCAGGTGAGCAGAGGGATGACTGAGTTTTTTCCTGCACCTGTGAAGATAAGCTACCTACTTATGTTGCCTGGGTGAAATTCAACAGAGCTGTTTTAGGGTAATAATCTAAACTTAAGGGAGGCATGTAGCTCTTTATCTTTATAACCATCTTATTTAGGAACCAAGTGGGAGTCAGGTTTGCATGATCCAGTACCCAGCTTGACTTTTCTCTTTGGCTTACTGAGTCTGGGCTTCTGAGATTTATTTTCCTCTCACATTTCAATCAAACTGATTGTGGTTATTCTTTCAAAAACATCTTTTTAAGACTACAAAGGGGAAAAAAACCCAGCAATCATATTTTAATATGATCAACTTGACCTGTGTATTAGTATGCTGGGGCTGCTGTAACAAGGTGCCACAGACTGGGTGGCTTAAACAATATAAATTTATTTTCTCACTATTTTGGGTGATGGAAGTTGGATCCCTCTGAGGGCCATGAGGCGTGTGTCTATTTCATGCCTCTGCATCTGATTTATGAATAGCTTCCTTCTCTCTGTGTTCTCACAATGTCTTGACCCTGTATGTGTCTGTCAAAATTTTCTCTTCTTAAGAGGATGTATTAGTTTGTTCTCACATTGCTATAAAAAACTACCTGAGGGTGGGTAATTTATCAAGAAAAGAAGTTTAATTGGCTCATGGTTCCATGAGCTATACAGGAAGCATGGCTGGGAGGCCTCAGGAAACTTACAATCATGGTGGAAGGTGGAGGGTAAGCAGGTGCCTCCTACATGTTTGGAGCAGGAAGAAGAAAGAAAAGATGGATGTGCTACACACTTTTAAACAATCAGGTCTCCTGAGAACCTACTATTGTGAGAAATCGAGGGGGAAGTCCACCCCCATAATCCAATCACTGCCCACCAGGCCCTTCCTCCAAAACTGCGGATTATGCTTTTTCATTATTATAACTTTTTAAATTTTATTTTGAGACAGAGCCTCACTCTGTCACCAGGCTAACATGCAGTGTCATGATATCGGCTCACTGCAGCCTCCACCTCCCAGGTTCAAGCAGTTCTCCAGCCTCAGCCTCTGGAGTAGCTGGGATTACAGGAGCACACACCATGCCAAGCTAATTCTTGTATTTTTAGTAGAGACAGTGTTTCACTATGTTGGCCAGGTTGGTCTCAAATTACCGGCCTCAAGCAATTGCCTGCCTCTCCTTCCAAAGTGCTGGGATTACAGGTGTGAGCCATTGCATACACCCTATAATTTGACATAAGATTTGGGTGAGGACACAATTTCAAACCATATCAGAAGATAAAAATCATACGGAATTGGAGTGTACTCTAATAACATCATTTTAAATTAATGAACTTTTTAAATACCCTATCTCCAAATGCAATCACATTCTGAGTTACGGAGGATTAAGGCTTTAACATGTGAACATTTGGGTGGACACAACTCAGCTTATAACACCTAGGTTATCCTTCAGCATCAAATTTACTGCCACCGAATAGAAATGACATTTAGAAGAGAAGTTTGGAGTGACCTAAATAAGAAAAATTTAATCAAAGCCTACAAAGAAAAAAATACTTTAATCTGATAATCAAGAATTGTGGTGCTCAGTGCATGTTACCAATGAAGCCATATTGTTAAGGCTTTGATTAATTAACAGTTTATATGTTCCATACACATGGTTACCTAAATTCAAAAACGATGTTTGGCAGTTTTTGGAAGTCTTGTTTTTTAGGGGTCAGCTGGATAAATAATATAATATGTATGGTGCTAGCAGAGAATTCTGTTATTAAAGTGTATTTTTTCTTCTCCTTTAACCCACTCAAAATTTCATTTTATTTATTTATTTTATTCCTCATTTCATACTCAATTTATGCCGGCTTTCCTTTCTAAAAAGGAGCCGTCATTTTTTTCAAAGTATATATACAATGCCCACAAATCCTTGATAATCTAATAAATGATCATTTTAAGGAAATTTCATCTTCTGCCATTATAGATTTTTCTTCCATTATACTCATTAGTAGACACAGTGTAGATGAGTTGTATTAGTTTCCTATTACTGCTGTAATAAATTTTCAAGAGCGTGGTGAAACAAAATGACAAAAGTTTATTTTCTTACAGTTCTGGAAGTCAGCAGTCCAAAATGTATCTCACTGGGCTAAAATCAGGGAGTCAGCAGGACTCTTTATTCAGTAACATGTAGCAGATGATTCATGTCCTTGAGTTTTCCGGCTCTTAGAGACTTCCTGGTTTTTATTTCATCTTCAAATCCAGCCATGGTTGGGTCTTTCTCATGCTGCATTACTCTTACTTTGCCTCTTCCCCAACTCTTGGGATACATTGAGCCAACACAGATAATCAATCTCAAGGCCACCTTAGAAACCTTAATTCTATTTGCAATCTTCATTTTTTCTTACCATGTAACAAAACATTCAACAGTTCTTAGTATTAGAATCTGGGCACATTTGCCAGCAGAAGGAAGAGTTATTCTGCCTATCACAGGCTTCAATCCAAGGACTGTCTGAACGTAGCTTCTAAATGGAGACATGCTGAATACAGTGTGTAAAGACTACGTCCTTAATAACTGAATGCAACTGTATCATTACCATTCTTGTTGTCATTACCATATTACACGGAGGTGATCAGAATATTTATTATAGCAAATTATATGGAAGTGGTCAGAATAAAGTCATCAACATTTCTAATCTGGCTATGTGGCTGTGTAAAGTAGGGGAAGCAGCATTTGGATAGCTGTAAGAAATCAAAGACACTGCATTTTTGAGCCAATATTTTCCTGCAGCCAAATATATAGAACAGTAAATACAAGCAGAATCTGCAAATAGCAACTACTAAATATAGGAAAGTTTTTTCGTGAAGGAGTCCAGAAGGTCCCTTCACAGATGTCACAGCAAAGCTGACAAAGGCAGAAAGTGCATCAGCAGACTCAAATTTCATTACTCAGCATGGTATTTTTTACCATTCCATACACAGGCTTCAGAGTTTACCATTCAGCAATACTAGGTGACTTGTGGCTGCCAATCAGGTCTTGGCCCTAGTGCCTACAGGGTGACTATGGAGAACCTGAGGCACAACTTTGTCTTAGGTATTTACCTATAAACCCAAACTGCTGTATTTATCCATGTGCCAATGTTCTGGGCTTTTGCCAGCTTTATCACCATAGAACCCTTGCCTGTTAATGGAGTCTTGCTACAAATGAATTGATTCTTCAGAGAATAACTGCCATGAATACATCTATAAGCATAAAATTCAATTGATGATATATTTTAGATTGGTTTACTAAAAAAAAATGGTCTTATAGTATGCTTTATTCATTCTTCTTTCAAGATATGGACACCAGATTGGAAGTCTTATTAATTTTTATTTTAAAAAATTACTGTAATCTCTACTACATATTTTTACATTTAGCAAATTCTTTTTCTAGTAGATTATGAAAAGTTTAAAATATGTATAAAAATAAAAGTATAAAACCAATAAATTGAAAGGATTGTTAAAAGTTACAAAAAACAAGTAAAATAAAACTTTCTCCTGGCACTTCTAAAACACTCTTTTTATCCTAACAGTTGGTGAATTGTTGCTTATGCAAACAATCTACAGAAAAAAATTCTATTTTTTGCTTGAAAAGTGTGAGAAATTCTACCCTGAAAAGGTGCTTGTCATGAAATTATATACAAATGAAAATATGAGCTAAGAATAGCAGTACCATCTGAACCATAATTATAGTTCAGTGTTATTATCAAAATCTACAGTAACTTTCTAGAAATGATTATTTTTTAAGAAGTGAAAACTAATTTAATATCATAAAACTAGCCTAACTCTTAAGGAATATTAATGCCAACATTTTTAAAGTTACTTTTTGTAATGTTATTTTATTTTAGGTTTATGAGCAAGAGTTGAGCCAACTGAACAACAGTTTATAAGAATATCTGGATTCCAAATATAAAGTTAAATTTAATTCATATGAAAAGTTTAAAATTTTAAACTTGTAACTTGTGTAGCTGACAAAGCTTCTATTTTATAGATGGGAGTATTATTATGATATATTAAGTTTTGAATTCTTTATCACTAACTAAATATCTATTTGGTGAATAATTACCATCACCACCAACAACAACATTAATAATAGCTGTCATTAATGAATATACATTAAATATGTACATTTCAGAATATATCCTTGGTACTTAAAATGTAGTGCCTAATTAAAATCTCAAAATAATTGCACAAAGTAGATATTTTGCTTTGAAAATTAAGAAACACGTTTATAAGGATTAAAAATGGATGAACTTTATTCAATCTTGATATTATAAAATATTATCTGGGAACTTTATGTGTATTTATATATAGTTTTCAAAAAGTTCTTCTTATGGCTGAAAGACATTGTATGAAGAAAATACCAAAAATTTGGCCTTAAATGCCAGTCTTTACAGAGGAAAATTTAAAGCCTCAACTAAAGATAACTTTTGTGATATCTTGAGTTTGCCATTTTTTCCTGAAAGGGTGACACATGGGCAGTCTTTAGCAACGTAAAGCCTCAATTCATGCAGAGTTACACACTTTTGCTCCTAGGCAAACACATTCAAATTAGTAACATTGCACCTTTCAATATTCAATTTAAAGAAATATTCAATTCATTTTAAAAACACATTTATTAACTAACCATATAAAATGTATTAAAATATTGGTATTAGTTCTTTCTTAGATGGTTGATGAACTTCAGTAGTTAATTCATCAGATTTAGGGATTTTCTTTGATGGGAAAAACTTTATTACTGCTTAAATATTATGAATTATGTTTTTTTTTTCAGATTCTCTATTTCTTTATGGTATAATCTTGGTAGGTTGAATGCATCCAGAAAAATTATCCATTTTTTTCTAGATATTTCTATTTGATGGTGTAATAATCTCTAATGATCCTTTGTATTTTTGCAGTTGTAATATTTCCCTTTTCATGTCTTATTTCATTTATATAGGTCATTTCTCTTTCTTCATAGTTAATCTAGCTAAAGGTTTGTCAATTTTGGTTATCTTTTCAAAAACCAATTTTTCATTTTCTTGATCTTTTGTATTTTTCTTAGTCTTAATTTCATTTATTTATGCTCTGATCGTTGTTATATCATCTTTATTATATACCATAATTCTGCCACACATTTCTGTTTTTACTTGGTTTCAAGAATTTTAAAAAATTGTCATTGACCCATTGCTTATTCAGAAGCATGTTGTTTAATTTCCATGTGTTTGTACCATTTCCAAAATATCTCTTGTTATTGATTTCTTATATTTTGTGGTGGTCAGAAAAAATACTTGATAAAATTTTGACTATTTTTAATCTGTTGAGACTTGTTTTATAGACTAAAATATGGTTTATACTAGAGAATGTTTGATGTACTGATAAGAAAAGGCTGTGTATTCTGGAGCAGTCTGATAAAATGTTCTGCAATGCCTGTCAGGTCTAATTTGTTTAGAGTGTGATTTAATTTCAATATTTAGTTTCTGATTTTCTCTGTGGACAATCTGTCAATTGTCAAAAGTGGTGTGTTGAATTCTCCTACTACTGTTATATTAAAGTCTATTTCTCCCTTTAAAGCTAATAATATTTGATTTATATATTTGGGTGCTCTGGTATTCAGTGCATATCTATTTACAATTGCCGCATCCTCTTGCTGAATTGACCCATTCATCATTATATAATAACCTTATTTTTCTCTTTTCACAGTTTTGACTTAAAGTCTATTTTATTTGATGTATGTATAACTACTCCTGATCATTTGACATACATTATCATTTTCACTTCAATTTATGTGTATCTTTATAAGTATAGCAAGTTTCTTATAGATGGCATATATATATATGTATATATGCTGCTAATATTAAACACATATACATGCTGTCTATAAGAAATTCACTTATATACTCACTTGCATAAATATATATATGGATCTTATATGTTTAATATAAGCAGCATATATATATATGTTTAATATTAGCAGCACATATATTGTGCTATTTGTGACATATATGTATTTATCTTACATATTTTATCTATTCAGTCACTATATGAGTTTTACTTGGAGAATTTAATCCATTTACATTCAATATATTATTGGTAGGTAAGGCTTTACTACTGCCATTTTGTTACTTTTTTCAAGTTTTTGTGTGACTGCTTTTTTCTGTCTTCTGTTGTGCTTAAGTAATTTTTTGGTAAACATGTTTTAGCTTATTGTTTTAATTTTTAGTGTATCTCAGGATGCTTGCAAATATGTAAATGTGATAAGTCACATCAACACTGAAAAACACATTTGATAAAATTCAACATTCCTTCATGACATAAACCCTCCACAATGGGTGTAGAAAGGAAATACCCTAACACAATGAAGATCATATATAACAACATCAGCTAACATCATATGCAACAGGAAAAATATGGAGAGCCTTTCTACCAACATCTGAAACAAAACAAGGATGTTCACTTTCACTACTTTTATTTAACATAGCATCAGAAATCCCAGCTAAAGCAATTAGGCAAGAGAAAGAAATAAAGAATATCCCAAACAAGAGAAGTAGTAGTCAAATTACCCTTAATTGCAGATGATGTGATCTTATATTTAGAAAAACCTAGACTCTACCAAAAAACACTTAAATGAATAAACAAATTTAGTGAATGTGCAGGATACAAAATAAACATACAAAAATCAGGAGCATTTCTATATGCTAACCATGATCAATTTGCAAAAAAGAGATAAGAAAGCAATCCTACCTACAATAGTCAAAATAAGCCTAATATTTAAAAATACATTGAACCAAAGAAGTGATAGATCTCTACAAGGAAAACTGTAAAACACTGGGGAAAGAAATTGAAGAGGACACACACTCAAACATAGAAAGATATCCTATGGTCATGAATTGGAAGAACTATTATTGTTAAAGTGTCTATATTATCCAAAGCAATTTACAGAATTGATGCAATCTCTAACAAAATACTAATGCCATTCTTCACAGAAATATAAAAATATTTTTTAAATTTATATGAAACCAGAAGGACTTCAAATACTTAAAACATTTCTCAGCAAGAGAAACATCTGACTTCAAAATACAGTAGCCAAAGCTATAGTCACCAAATCTGCATGCTACTGGCATAAAAAGAGACACACACAGCAACAGAATAAAATAGAGAGCCTAGAAGTAAATCCGAGCATTTACAGGCAACTTCTTTTTGACAAAGTTGCCAAGAACACACACCTGGAAAAAGTCTTTTTAACAAATGATGCTGTGAAAATGATATTTATATGCAGAAGAATGAAAGTAGATTTTCATCTTTCACCCCATATAAAAGTCAACTCAAAATGGATAAGATTTAATGTAAGATATGTAACTATGACATTAATAGAAGAAAGTACTGGTGAAAAGCTACAGGACACTAGTCTGGGCAAATATTTCTAGGGGTAAGACCTTAAAAACCTAAACAACGAGTACAGAAACAGACAAATGGGATTACATTGAGCTAAAACCCTTCTTATAGCAAACGAAACCTTTAACAATGTATAGAAAGAATCCACAGAATGAGAGAAAATATTTGCACACTATGCGTCTGACAAGGAATCAATAACTAGCATAGATAGGAAACTTAACTCAGTAAGAAATAATAATAATCTGATTCAGAAATTGGTAAAACCCTGTATTCAGGGAGAAATACCTATTGGTATTTCTCAAAAAAAAACTTAGAAATGGCCAACATGTTTATGAAAAAATACCCAACATCACTAGTCATCAGGGAACTGCAAATCAAAACCACAATGTGATATCATCTCACCTGAGTTAAAAAGGCAATTCTCAAAAAGGTAAAAAATAACTAATGCTGGTGATGATGTGGAGAAAGGAGAATGCTCATATACTCTTGGTAGAAATGTAAAGTAGTACATCCAATATGAAAAACACTATGGAATTTACTAAAATAAAAAAAAAAATACAGAAGTGCCATACAATCCAGCAACCACACTGCTGGGTGTATATAAAAAATGGAAATCAGATTCTCATGACGACATTTGCATTCTCATGTTTACTGCAGCGCTATTCACGATAGTCATGATATGTAATCAAACTCAGTGTTCATTAATGGATTAACGGATACACACACACTGGCATATTATTCAGACATAAAATGAAGTTAAGTTGTGTCATTTGCAGCAACATGAATGGAACTGGAGGTCATTACGTTAAATAAAATAACCTAGAAACAGAAAGACAAATATCACACGTTCTCACTCATATGTGGGAGCTAAAAAAGTGGACCTTACGCAGGAAGAGAGTAGAATGGTGGTGACTAGAGTGTGGGAAAGGAAGAGAAGAGTGGAAAATAAAGAGAAAACAGTTAATAGGCATAAACTTTAGTTAGATAGAAGGAATAAGTTCTTGTACTCAATAGTAGAGCATGGAAATTATAGTTAAGTATAATTCATATTTCAAAATACCTAGAAGAGAAGAATTCCGATGTTCCCAACACAAAGAATAGATAAATGTTTGAGATAACAGATATCCCAATTACTCTGATTTCATCATTACAAATTATATACATGTTTCAAAATATCACATGTAACCCCAAAGTACATACAACAGTGATATATAAATTTGAAAATCCAAAAGGTAAAGTTTTGGATGTGAACTTCATTATATACTACGGATTATCCACGATCTAACTGCACATTAGAATTGTCTAGGAGCTGTTTAAAAATATCGATTGCCCTAGTCTCACCTCAGAATGATTCAGAACCCCTGTGCTTGAGCCCAAGGTGGGTATCTCTATAATATTCACAGCTGATTCAGAGAAGTTCGTGAATTAAATTTACTTGCAGTAGAGTTTAGAGTTTTCATTTAAATTAATTCTGTCATGTTGTCATTTTGTATGCTGCAGTTTGTAAAACAAATCTCAAAATAGTGTCTCATTTACTTTTTCTGCCCTACACATTTAATGAATCTTCAAAATCTGTGGAGGACACATAAAATCATATCTCCATTCTAACAAAGTCTATTTTTAATACCATAATATAGATTTATACTTTCACAGTTTTATTGAATATAAATAACTAGAAAGTGACCGCAGCAAAGTTTCAGATAAATATCTATTTTTGACAATAACCACATTTTTAAAAGTAAAAGTAAACTAATACTATGCCCTTTCAATATTTTTATAAAGTCTATCGGGTGGTTTATGTCTCCATCAAAATAGAAACACCATTAATTTATATTCAAAACCACATTTTAAAGTATTTAAAATGCTACCAATTCCATTATAGACATATTTGAAATTTATTACTGCTAAGATAACCTAATATTGCTAACATTCTTGGTTAACATAACAGTGTCAAAAAAAAAAAAACCTTTGTTTTCAGTGACCGTATAATACAGCAGTTTGGTTCAAGATCTTTGGACTTAACCTATTCAAGTGTCACATTCAACAAGATTTTATAGTTAAAGCATTTAAAACATTATCTTGCCCATTGTAAGTATTGAAATCATTTTTTTTTTTGCTCTTGCTATTTTAAAACTGAGACATATTATTATGAGAAACATCAATAGAGTTTCTATGATCACCATTTTCCTGCCATTAGGCAGCCTATAACTCTGGAAACCAAAGGAATGGAGTAGGAATGACCCTATTTACCATTATTCTTAATGACCGACTTGGGGAATATATCCTTGTTTCCACAACTTTAGGCAGTTTGGGTCTAGAAGTTGTTTTGAAAGGGAGTAATTCATTGACCAGGGAAAATAGAGAGCTCTATTAAACTTTCGGCCATGGCTATGGGCCCCGAACCTTGGGCTCTTTGTGCCAAGAGACCAGCAAGAAATGGCATCAATTTTATCCTGACTGGGTGACGGACTCTATTCTTCAGAAAGAGGTGAAGTTTCTCTTATCGAAGGAAGAAGGAAGTAGTACATTTGGCTTCAGTATCACCTCGTAAAACCGTTCTTGCTCTTCCCCTCCTGAAAATTAACAAGCACAGCAGGGGCCTGACACTACAAAGACCTTGGTAACCACCGAGAAGTAAACCACTCGCAGAAGTTTTGGGCATCCCACCGTGACGTCACCTAGCTCAGGAGAGGCTGTCCAAGGGCGATGGGAACCCGGAATGAGCTGCTACGACAGGAACTACACAGATGCATATTTTTAACTTTTAAAAGTTTCTGCAGAAATGAAAACTACCAAGATCCTGGAGGGCTAGGGTGAGTTCACTTTACACATGGGCTGAACGGACTTTGCGAAGCACCGGGCAGAAGTCGGAGGAATAGTGGCTGCCTGGCTGCCATCCTTACAGAAAGGAAGCGCGCTGGGTCCTCCCGGAGATAAGGAAATACAACTGTGACTGGGGGAAAAATCATTCCCCAAACAAACCAGAATAATGTTTTTAAATAGTTGCTCTGCAAGCAAGAACAGGATGCTACTGTATTGAAGGACAGGAAGATTGCTGACAAAACTAAGAAAAATGCCTGCTGCGGAAAAACTCTCATGATTTATTGAGTGTCCTGGATTAAAGTTGGAAAACAGTAGACAAATCTTGTTCCAGACTGGAATGTTTATTATAAATAAAGAGCGATGACTGTACTAATAACTCTTCATAGGAATTCTTTTAAGAGACACTTAAAAAATTCACGACTCTAACAAATTCATTCTAAATATGACTGTGGCGTTTGCCATTTACTTGGGGAAGCAGTTTAGCACATAAATATATCCACAAAAAATATTAATTTTTTTCAGCAGAAAACTTGGAGTAGCAGTGATCATCTGCAAGTTTTCAACTAGAAAATTTTATGTCATGTACCAACATAAGGCTTTATAAATTTATGGGAAAGTATATGTAGCATTAGAAGTATTCTACCTGTAGCTCATAGACCTCTGGAATTACATGCATCATTCCTGACTTTTAAAAAATCTTATCCATGAAATCTTCTTTGTCCAGCAAACTGTCCCAAGACTTATTTTTTCATACATTTAAAAATACACATTACATGGAATAGATTAAATGTTCATTGGCGATCATAGCATTTTGGTGATTATTTATATTCCATAAATATTTTTATGAAATTCCCATCATAAAGACATTTCTTTAAATGAATATAGTTAGCCTAATGTTTCAGATTCATTAAGCCTAATTTATTCACTTACTCCTTGTGATATATCATCATTTTAAAAATTAGCACAAGCACTTTAACTTGCAAAATAAATTTCCCAATTGATTGTACTAAACATTGGGAAACACTGATGCATATTACTTAAGTTAACTTTACTTGATTTGATTTATTTGTTCTTGTATAGGTTAAACTACCATATGTGTTTTGAAAGTAAATTTCTATGAAATGCAATTTAGTATACTAGTTGTTCTTCTGAAACTGTAAACAGATATCAGCATGTAACAGTGTTTTGGATGTTGATAATTTAATTCCAAGATCATATGTATGTCTATTCCCAAAGGCTGATTTGTTCCCTATGGGTAATTCATTAGAGCAATGCTATCATGTGTGGATAAAAATGACAACAATTTTCAACAGCTAAGAAGAGATTTATATCCAAAGGCCAATAGAATCCTCAAAGACCAAATTAAAATCAAGGACTTCATAGTCTCAGAGTTTTGTGAAGTATTATTAGCAGTAATGCCATATCAACAATAAGTTTATCTGTTGCTCCTTCCTTGGAGACACATTAAGTAATTCAGAATAACCAACAAATGTTAGTGTGAAAAATATAATGAACATCCGGTGTTTGATTTTTTTTAATGCCTTTTTTTTTTTGTCTTTGGTCAAAGGGTATACAACTCCCTAAGGCCTCTGTCCCTCCCTATAATGTAATTTTTATAATATGCTATTAAATATATTCATTTACATTTAATTTAATAATTTGCATTGATATTTTAAGTGACATTCTTTTCTTTGCTACTGTCTTTAATAGGTATATGTAGCAAAGTTATACTTTATAAAACTAATAAGTTTTCTTTATTTTTAATACTGTGAAACATTGGGAGTATTTAATCTTTAAAAGATTTATCGATTTTTTTTTCCTTTGAAACTAACTTGATATGTATTTGTTTTGTAGTTGGGTTTTAGAAGAAGCAGTTCCTTTAGTCTCTTTTTTCCTTTTACTGTTATTGTTTCCTATAGAAATGGGTCACTTTAACTTGTTATCTCCAATGAGTTTTCAATAGCAGTTCTATCCCATTGTTTTGGTTCATTTCTTCAGAGAATCATATCCCATGTCTTAGATCTTTTTCATCTGTGTTTGTTTTCAAGTAAGATCAGTGACGATTTTTTTTTATTGCTTATATTATTCTCTTGGTTGAGAAAGAGCTTTCCTTTAATTTCTCTTATTATGTTTAAATTCAGATCTACTTATACTTTAAAAATGTACAATTCATTTATTACTTTGATATTATTTTGTTTTTTTTAGTATATTTCTTTTTTGAGTTCAGTCAGATCTATTTTTTCTTGTTTTCAGACTATTTATATTCTTAATGTTTTTTTGATTATTCAAATTCATTTTTAAGTAATCCCAAAAGTCTCTATGGAGTAAATACAAATCACGGTGTAGTTTTAATGAACGGAATTGTTTTTTGTCCCATTTTCTGCTTAATTCTTATTGCAGTATAGAAGAACATTATTTGTTCTTTTGCATTTCTGTGTCAATGGTTCATAGTCTGGAGTAGTTTACAAGGCAGCATTTTCACAAGTACACTCCAGTATAACAAAATATGATTTTTCTTTAAGTGACTTTTTGAGGCAAGAGAAATGGGCTGTGGTTCTGTGCCTTTTATGTTTTTCATTTTACTAAATTTTCTTTATTCACTCAAATAAATCATCTCCATTCCTTTTTCTCCTATTCTTACTGAAACTTACTTTTAAAAAACTGCTTTTCCAAATTTCATACACACTACAAAATTTTTTCCCTGTTGGCTCTTCTGATCTAAAAGAATCTTTTATACCATTTTTTTTATGTTGGTGAGAGTTTCTCTTGTTGGTGAGCCTAGGTCAGTCTTAATTCTGCAGTCTTCTCTCCTGTTATTCCCTGTACGTAGGTTTTCTTTGACTCCTCTTGCTCTTTGAGATTCAAAAGTTTGCACAGAGAATTTGAGCAATGACTCGAGTAGGTGTTTATTATTCTATGTACGGGTGATTCAAAGTTAGCCATCCTCTTCCTTTCAGTTATGCCAAAGCATGAATTTTATTTAGTTTTATATGTTATTTTTCTTGCTATATTTTTTAGAATGCTGTAAGAGATTTAGATTTATTCACTCAGCATTAACTTAGCTACCCACAATTTCTGAGCCAGTATGAATATTTTAAAAGGGGGTGCTGCAGTTCTCTGATATTCAGTTCCAGAATCTCATTTTCTATAAAATAGAAACGTTGAATTTATTTTACTATGTTTCTTTGGCCTAAAGGCTATGTTCTCCATTGCAGGTTTTTGAATTCCTACTGTTACATAAATAATTAGCATAAAAGCAACTAGGCTAGCCACATTTTTACTCCTAAAAAAATTAACAGGGGATTTGGGAAAGCATATGTTGTCTTTTTACCATGGCTCTTTAGCTGTGTCTTAAACAGTGGATATCGATCACCATTAAAAGAGAACAACACACACACACACACACACAAATGAAAACAGAAAACAACAACAAAAAGCTCTCATTAGTTTCTGCCTGTGTATACTAAAATCTTCTTTTCAACATTCAGATTTCTAAATTACCAAAGCAGTAAAACTCAGCATCTGTGTGCACAAATTACACATGGAACTCAGGCATGCATGATAAAGAGAAAAGGGTAATAGGAAGTAGAATCAAAGTTTATTAAAATATAATTTTATGCCTGATTTGGTTAGAATTGGCCTGATTTCATTTGCACTTCACATCACCAGCTGCCGATTTAGTATAATTTGGAACCATAAATTATCGATGACAAAATATAATTAAATTTTTATCAAGTTTAAGGAACTTAGAAGTTCTGTTGCTTTTACAGAGAGGAAGATAACTGATATGTAGTCAAGGTTATTATATATATATATATATATGTATTTATATATCTATGAATATCTTTATATAGTGCACTATGATGACTTTAAGAATAATTGCATTCAAAACAAAAATTTTAAGAAGGTAGAATTACATTTTGTCTCTCCTAGTAAAGAATTTGTCAATATCCCCCAACATTTTCTTTTTTCTTTCTCCCTCTCTTTGTTATTCTTTCCCTCCAGCTTTTTATTTAGTAGGGTCCTACTACTCTGACATGAACTAATGCTATGTTCTGTCTAACAAGATCACAGACAAATATTAGCAGTCTCAGAAGAATGTGAAGTAAAGAAACCTTTATACATGGAAGATTTAGATGAATTCTAAATGAATATCTTTTCTTCTTTTTGAGCTGTAAAAATGTTATATTTAACTAGGATGATATAAACAGACATAAAGTGTATGGCAGATATCAAGCAAAATGATAAAGGAAATGATATAATGAATTAATATGTGGAATATTTTAAAATACAAATAAAAATAAATAGGCAGAAATGTATAAAAGGAATGAAAAAGAATAATCTAATTTTGGATTGTTAAAGATATTATAACCTCCTTAAATAGTTTTATTCAACTATGTCTTACATCAAAGAATGCTAGCCATGAGCATTGTCCACTCAATGAATGATAGATTTCATTTAGTTAACACACGGTGAGTAAAATTACCAGTAAAGACAATGAAATGTACAAGAATGAAAACTTTGTGAATAAAGATTACCCTCTTAATTGTATAAGAGAAATGCCCAAGATGAGCTATGTTCCTTAAAGAGAAAAATAAAACCATAATTGCCTTAGGTGAAAAGAGCCTAGAGACACTGATTCAAATATAGATTTAAAAACCATACAATGTCAAAGCAAAAGGAAGTTTGGAAATCATTTAATTTAATCTCCACCTTTACATGTGAATAAACAAATACATCCAACAAGAGTGTCGGTAGGTGAGAGGCTTAAAATCTAATTTTCTAAAAGGGAGTCTACTTGGTCAGCTAAAAGAAGCAGAAAGGAGTTGTTTATGGTCAAGGCAAATGTTAACACAGGAGAACCCCAGATATCTTTCAGTTGTTTAGGAATGTTCAGAAGTCTGGGCAAGTTCAGCATGCAAAAGAGATATTAGTAAAAGTGAATTTAACTACTTACGGTAATATGAATGCCAAGAACCAGATACAGAAGCAAGTCCTTGATGAGGAGAGGCAAACAAAAAATAATGCAAAGATGGGTGGCTGATACTGTCTTGAATTTGAAGCAAATGACTGGTGTTATCAGACATAGCAAGATAAGGTCAATTTCTCTGGGAGGTGGTACTCAAAAAATAAAGCTAGACTAGCAGTCAATTTTATATTAATTGACAGCTCTAAGTGACAATAAAATAGTATGGTTTTAAAGAGCCCTTGTCCAGTCTGAGTTTTTGAAAGGCATATTTCTAATTAGGTATGTAAGCTCTAAGTTTGGATTCCTTTGGGACTTGCCAAAGGTCCACCATATTAGCTACTAGCATATTTAGAAATAGAAACCAGATTTCCTAATTAATTCCTGGGCTACCGCATTTCTCAGTAGTTTTCTTAAATGCTGAATGCTCTAGAAATGTATGAATCAAGGAAATATTTTTTACATTTCTTACAGATTTTACTCTTTGGTGTCAAATTAACAAAGATTTCCAAATTAACAAAGAATTCCAAAGATTAAATAAAAATATTGAAAACAAACCAACAAACAGTACCAGAAATACAGTACAAATAATAAAGTGCCCGCCCCAAATAATAGCATTCTTATAGCCTTTTCCTTCATCTTCATTAACTTCACATTTTAGATGGATTAACATTCTGTCTGTTATAAAATGAAATCATGTAATAAATAGAAGAATTATAGCATGTATTTATTTATCTTAGACTAGGGGACGGTTTTCTAAGCCTGAGTGCAAAACAGAGAAACACAACACAAGCGATTGTCTAATTTAAGGGCATAAAACTTTCGTATGAATGAAATACCATAAACAGAGTCAAAAGGCAGGAAAGGAACAATATATGTAAAATTTAATAGAGGATAACTAGAATATTTTGTTTGTCGTTTTCACCATAGAAATTGTTCTTATGAATCAAAATAATAGAAAAACGATGAAGTAATAAAAACAAACTTCATTTTTTTAAAAGAGGGTAAAATAACTAATAAACATAGGAAAAGAAAGCCAAGCCCAACAACAAAGTAAAAAACACTCTCATTTTGGCAGGTATTGGTCAGTTTGATATTAATAATGCTGTTCAACACATCTCAATTTGAAGAACTACTTTGAAAGTGACATCTCTTTGCATTATTGAATGAGGATCTACCTTAAACAAGCTGCAGAGGATAATTTGATTTCATAGTCAAATAGCTATTTGCCTATTTTGTTCCATCATAATGAATTGAAACACTTGTATTTGTTTACATGTTAGAAATCTCATAATGTTTAACATACTTCAAAGGACAATAACGAAAATTCACTACTTTCTTCCAATGCTATAATATTTATCCTCACTAACCTAATTTCCCCTAAACTTTACCCTCATTTACAGCAACCCAATCTCCTTCCAGAACTTGAGGTCTCTGATATCTGTAATATCTTAAATTTCCCTGTTAACAAAACATTTACAGTTGATTTGTTTCAGATAATATTATGTAGCCATTAAGACTCAAGGAGAGTTTTAAACATGTTAGTTAATACAAATTGTCATCATTATCCTACAGCAAAATGTACTGGCAATTATGTAAGGGAGTTTAGTTACTGAAAAAACAGTTCCTGCATCCTCTCCAGCATCTGTTGTTTCATGATTTTTTAATGATCGCCATTCTAACTGGCGTGAGATGGTATCTCATTGTGTTTTGATTTGCATTTCTCTAATGACCAGTGATGATGAGCTTTTTAAAATATGTTTGTTGGCTGCATACATTTCTTCTTTTGAGAAGTGTCTGTTCATATCCTTCATCCACTATTTGATGGGATTGCTTGGTTTTTTTCTTGTAAATTTGTTTAGTTTCTCGTAGATTATGGATATCAGCCTTTTGTCAGATTGATAGGATGTGGAGAAACAGGAACACTTTTACACAGTTGGTGGGAATGTAAATTAGTTCAACCTTTGTGGAAGACCGTGTGGCGATTCCTTAAGGATCGAGAAACAGAAATACCATTTGACTCAGCAATCCCATTACTGGGTATGTACCCAAAGGATTATAAATCATTCTACTATAAAGACACATGCATACATATGTTTTTTGCAGCATTATTCACAATAGCAATAACTTGGAACCAACCCAAATGCCCATCAATAAGAGAGTAGATAAAGAAAATGAGGTACATATACACCATGGAATAGTATGCAGCTGTGCAAAAAGAATGAGCTTATGTCCTTTGCAGGAACATGGAGGAAGATGGAAACCATCATTCTCAGCAAATTAACACAGGAACAGAAAAAAAACACCACATGTTCTCACTATTAAGTGGTAGTTAACAATGTGAACACATGGACACAGGGAGGGGAACATCACACACTAGGGCCTGTCAGCAGGTGGGGGACTAGGGGAGGGATAGCACTAGGAGAAATACCTAATGTAGGTGATGGGTTGATGGTGCAGCAAACCACCATGGAAGTGTATACCTATGTAAAAAACTGCACGTTCTGCACATGTATCCCAGAACTTAAAGTATAATTTAAAAAATAATAGTAACAATGAAAAATAAAGAAAATAATTTACAATAAAAAAAGAATTCCAAATTTTAACTTAATATGACTAACACTTGTTTCCGACTTTTTTTGGATCTCTATACTTATACAGATTTTTTTAAAAAGAACACTTATAGTGAAGATTGGTGAAAAAAATCTACATTAATATCTAGGTAAAAACACATTACTCTCAGGTAGAGCTGGCTTGAAAAAAAAATCTCCCTAGTGTTGTATTTTTCAGTAATCCTCATGCATATAAGGAAAACCTCACTTTATTTTGTAGAAGAAGAAATGACATACTTAATGTAAAGGCATGTGAACTATATGATGAAGAAAACTGGGCTACTGAGGAAGAGCATACAATCTACAGAAAGGAAGGCAAAGCAAAACAAAACAAAAACTGAGAAGGATGAAAGATGTCGATAAAATTGCAGGCGTCTTGAATGGTGAGATTTTGAATGTTTGGAGAGCTGCTCAGAAGATCATGAGATCTAGCAATAGCTTTGAGAAGGAAACTTATCAATTTATGGAAAGCTTGTAGTTAAGGGGATTACACTGAGCAAGGCTCTCATCACTTGATAGACTAGCTGCAACTTATTTTGGTCAAAGGTAAGTTGGGAGAAGACAACAAAACAAACTGAAGGTTGGAAAAATCTTGAGAAGTTGAAGAATAGGAACAGCATCTGAATCATCAGAAAAGCATGTTTTCAAATGTAATTCATTGATGTATTATTAAATTTATGTGTTCAACAAATTCTGATTGCTTACTAGACCAAAGTCAGATACTTGATTTATATGTCAAGTACACATGCTTTTGTGGAACAGTAAAAGTTAATAAGAATGGTGCAGCGGGATCATCATATAGTAAGAAAGAAAAAGAGCAACAGACGAGGGTTGGAGCTGGAACTCACACAGACCTGAGAGCCATATGGAGGGGCTGAAGACATGGATGCTTCTCTGAAACTAGTATCAGTGAGGAGAAAGGCAAAGGAGAGCTGCTCCCAGGATGCAAACAAAACGGGCAAGAAGTTAAACTATGAGAAAAGAAGAAAGAATAGAGTGCGGAGATGACAGACACGTGAAAAGTATTCCAGACTGAGGAGTCACCACAGATGGAATAAGTACTATATACGTATTTTTTAAAAACTTAATAAACAATTAGATTCATAAAGATATTAAAATAATAAAACATTACTAAGTACTTCTTATTTTGGGAAAATAATGACTCATTACTTGAAATGTACTCAAAATATCAATAAAACAACCTAGAGAGAAGAAAATTATTTAAAAAATGCTAGAAATGTATTTTGTAAAATTCATCAATTGGGGAAGTAAGTTTAAAACTCTAGAAAAATTCATCACTTCACCCTAATTAGAAAACAAAAAAAGGTTTTTATATTCTTAACATGGTTATGATTAAGTGTCTTAAGCTAACACTCAACATCAATATGTAATAAGTAAAGAGTAAAGGCATTTATTTCCATTAAAGTGAAGAACAAAGCAAAGAAGCCCATTGACAGCATATTATCATTTGGAAGCAACTGATAATGTAATGAACTCACTTAGGTGGTCTCTTATACAATCAAATCACAAAATGAGTAAGGTTTCTGTAGACTAGCGGTAATATATTTAATTGGAAAATGTTCCTTTTCAAAAAGGCATTAAAAATAAACGAAATTCAGCTATAAATCTTGATTGAATATTATGAAAAGCAAAACACAAAGACTTTACCGTAGATACTTCATCACCTAATTATCTTTCTAAGTCTCTGACTTCAACTGAAGCCTCTGTGTCCTTCCTCCCTGAGCTTTCAGTTTCTCTGGCCGTCTTTCCATTTCTTCAGCAAGCTCTTTCTCAGTCATGTCGTTTTCCCAGTCTGTTCTCATTGTAGCATAAGCTGTTTCGTTCTTTTGCAAACGTTGGTGCAAGTTTTTCCTTAAATCTGACATCCTTAGGATGTCTTTCCCAGTATCCTACAACGTACCCTACCCTCACACACATTTTAGGATCCCAGCCACTTCACTTTTACCTTCACAGGCAGTATCTTCATTCATAATTTCTTGTATATGTTTTTTATTATTTCCTACATGGTAAGTTCCAGAGCAACAGAAATAATATTCAAAGTATGCAAATACTCCATAAATATTGAAAAGAAAGACTAGAAAAATATGTGGATGAGAGTGCTCAATATCCTTAGGTGGTACTCTATGTGTCCAGATTATCGTGTAAATTTTAGTTATTTTAAATCAAACTCTGATTAACAGAGTGATTCTGCAGTTCAGGACAATAAACAATCAATAATGGCTAAGTTCAGAGATGTTTCTAAGAACATAATAATTGACAACAGTATAAATAATTTGACAGTCATAATTCAATGAAATGATTGGACCAGAAGCCTAAACATTTGGGAAACGTGTAGTTGATGCTTACCTTACACATCTAAATAAATTCCATGGAAGCTGAAAATCTAAATATTAAAAAAATTACACCCAACATTTCATAGAATAAAATCTAACTAAACTTCAACATTTTTCTGTGTGGAAGTCAATTCTAAGAATCATCTTAATTTTCTTATACAAAATTTATTTTTTCAATAATTGTACTTTAAAAATTATCAAAATAAAAGCAGTTAAGAGTGCAGTTAGAAAAATAAAAAGATAAATTAACAGCTTTTATTTATAAAGCAATACATAAATCTACAAGAAAAATAAAAACATTTAATAACATAATATGTATAGATATATGGATTTGTAATGTTTAAATGCTCCATATTCTTCCATTCACCACTCTGCTTCTAAAATTCTATTCTTAAGAAATAATCGTGCCTGTGTTCAAACATTTCCCTATGTTCATCACATTGTTTTAAGGAATCATGAAAAATGAGAATCTAAATGTCCAAAAGAAGGTATTTTTAAATAAAGTATATTATAATATATAATAAAATACAGTTCAGTCAACCACATATTTTGGAAGCATTTTTCAACATAAAAATATACTTATTAATCAAAAGCACAACAGTTAAGACTAAAATAAATGTATTATATTCACACATATGCATGCAAAAAAAGGATAAGTGATAGAAAAACAGATATATTCTCAAAAAGTTCTACAATTTCCTTGTATAACAGTTTCATAACAAGAAAAATGCTAAAACATTTTGCTCTACATACACTGAGTTGGTTATTCTTATTAAAAAAGGTACAAAATTAATTGTCTTAGAAGAGTTACTAGTGAAAGCTGAATTATAATGTATAATATACCTATGGTTATTATGTGAAAAGATGAGATCATTCTGTGTTCACTTTAATGATCTAGATTCTACTCTAAATTAGTAAATATTCTGAAAACTGATTGAAAAGTAACATAATCCCCCACTTTTTGAGTGTAATTAGTTAGTCTGGTATTTTTTAAAGTGTTAATAGTAGGCACTAAAATATAATGTAAAAATATTTACTTTCTAATATTGATATGCTAGCATTTTTAAAAAGAGAATTTACTCTTTCCTAGAATTGCATGTGCATCAAAAAGTATGTTTAAACCTGCTGAATTCTGATTGATTCATGGTCATTTTTTAAAGTATAGATGCTATACACAGAAAAACAAAATTTCTTTCTATTTCAAGTAATTCTAAAATATTTACAATAATACTATTATACATTAGATTAGTCAATATAATGTATAACATATGTATTTGGACTTACTTATTCAGAAACACTGGCCATCATTGCATTTTTCCTTGATTCTACTTTGAGTAAATTACACATAAATTGGTAAATTGTAATTGTATCTTACACATAGTCAAGTACAAAGAGTTTACCAAAAAAAGTTTAAATATTTTAATTAAAGAAGTGATTTGCAAAATTTGTATGCAGCAGAATGCTGTTTTCGAAGTAAATTTAAAGTCTCAATGCTGTATTTTTTTCTGTTAATATTAATAACCTAGATGAAGATGTGCATTTTGGCTTATTTGATTAATATCTATAATTGCTATGACTTAAATTTATAAATACAAAGTTAAATTACTTATTTTTAAAGCAAGTCAGCAATAAAAATAAGGCAATTAGGTTGAATATAGATATTTACATTCACAGGAATAAATGTTGAAATGTCAGCAACCAATTCACTTCTGTATTTTATATGGATGACATACTAGTGTAAAAAGTTTTTAATAATATAGACATTTCAAATAGTAATTTTTAAAAATTCACCAGGAAATCATACAATTGTCTTTTACTGTAGCAATGCATGCACTACCTGAGATTATAGTGAAGAATGTGATTTTCCTAGAATTTAATCACAGATTTAACCACTGCTCTCAGTTTTATTATTATTAACACATTTTGTAAGAAGTCCTCTTAAAATCAACCCTCATCTGCCTAAAGTTTCTGAAGTTCGGTTGCTATTTTCTAAGGTTTACTTTTGGAGAGCATACACATTTAGATGGTATGTAATTCAGTGTGTCACATGTATAGAAGTTAGTCATTTGTATGACTTAGTGCCATTAGCTAAGTCTAAATATATTCCAGTGTAGAGCAATAATCTTTCAAATCAATGACATATTTATAAGAGGTAAAAAGTGCATACAAAGTTGATTGTGAATTCTGTACACAAATGAGTGTGTTACAACATTTAACAAAGTGTTAACCTTCTTTTCATGGTATATGTATGTCTGAATAGTTATTTATTTCTTTTTTAGTTACAGCTTTAACAAAAAGTAAAATATAATTTATAAACTAAAGTTCTTTGGTTTTTTCCTTTTGAGACGGAGTCTAGCTCTGTCCTCAAGGCTGGAATGCAGTGGTGCAGTCTCGGCTCACGGCAACCTCTGCCCCTTGGGTTCAAGGTATTCTTCTTTCTTCGGCCTCGCCTCCTGAGTAGCTGGGATCACAGCAGGTGCTCCCGCGCCTGGCTGGTTTTTGTGTTTTTAGCAGAGGTGGTGTTTCACTATGTTAGCCAAGCTGGTCTCCAACCGCTGACCTCAGGTCATCTGTTCACCTCGGCTTCCCAACACGCTGGGATTATAAGCGTGAGCCACCGCATCCAGACTGGAAGCTCAAATTCTGATTAACGATTTCAAAAGTCCCTGGAATATTGCTTCAATTTGAATGACACTATCAGTGTAACTCTGATGTCAATATTTCCATTTCCTTGTAACTTTAATAAGAAAAAGGGAGCAATGAACTCTAAAATAATTGCTTGGTTACATTTGATTCTGTACTTCAAAGACATCAACAAAACTTCCTTTTCTTAATTGATTTTGATGTTAAGGAATGTATTGAAGAACACATCAAACTAAATGTAGCCTGTGTTTCAGCCCTTTACACAACAGTAACAAATTCATTAGAATAAATGAGAAGTTTAGTGACCTATGGACACAGTTCCTTGGAAAGGTTTGGATATAATTTATAATAGTATTCTTTTCTTAATTTTGTTTTCAATTTGTCAGCTCCCATTCAACTTTCTAATGCTAGGAAGGGCACTCAATGAAATAAATAAATGAGGTACTGAACTTCTTTTGGAAAGCAGATCTATTGTCTACATTATGGCTCATATGATGCTCCAGATGTTTCTTAGGCAAGATTAGTAAATCACTGTTTTAGCAGTGAAAATTATGCAACTGCTAGCTCTGATTTAATGACTATGAAAATTAAATACAATCCCTACCAAACAGGAGCTACTTTTTGTACATTTCATTGAACCTTAAGGTTTTAAAAACAAACAAGAAAAACCTCATTATGTATATCACCGAAGCACTTATAGTCTCTCATTTTAAAGTGACATATCCATACCTAGAAATATCAAAGTATCCCTGGTTTCAAATGCACTGCACAATACGCTATTGAAAGAGACACCAAAAATTACCTTCCAATCTCTTTTCACATTTTGACATAATGATAGAAGCCTTTTAAAAATTTAACTAACATAAACGAGGGAAAAAAATGCAATTGTTTTAGGTAGAAAATATTTGAAAGGAGGATAAATTCTACCCCTGTTATAAAAGCAATATATTCTCTGGTTAAGAAAATTTAGCAAGCAGAATTCCGTGTTCATGAGGCCAGTAGTCCTTCATGGAGGATCTGCAGCAATCTACATGCAATGAGTTTTCAGCAAATGATGAAGAATTTGTCTCAAACTTCACAGTTAGTGACCTCTAAGAAGCATTTTTTAAAGCTGTATAAAATAGGTGGAGTAAGTAAAGAAATTTAAAATTTCTTAGGCTGAATCATAAAAGGAAGAAGAAAGTATTTTCCTCAAGAGAAACAGACAAACTCTTTGGTGAGGAACTGGCTTCCTTTCTTTCACCCAGGGGAGATAAAAATCTAGTGTGTTTTTTATTAAGACACTTTCATTAATCAGGTTTTGATATGTCAAGGTTTCTGTATGTTTCACTAAGAGGGAGAGGATATTTAAAAAGGAGAAAGTTTGGGACGTCCAAACATCTCTCCTTGCTTATCAAAGAAAGATGCAGTAAACCCGTTGTCTTCTGCTTTACTGAACTAGAAAGTAAACATAGTATGCGGCTTCTGATGTGACTTCCTTATGTTGACATATTGGCAAATTTCAAAACACACATTTGCTGTAACAACACCTTTCCTGTTGATATGTTTTGTTTTGTTTTTCTTTCTGTTAGAGAACAATCTCTTTGGTTACATCTTATCTCTAAAGACAGAAAGGGGCTTCACTTCCAAGTATCTAGGTTTTAATAAGCAACTCTATATCTCACCTTCCAGTGTGATTGAAACCAGTTTGTTTTTCATTAAGTTTAAACTTGGAAAAATCAATTTCTCAATTCTTTGCAGTTTGCTATCTTATTAGACAGATGAACTTGTAGAGCAGAATGTGTCACAGTCACACACTAGGTTGTAAGTATGTAATCTCAGGAAATTTCTCATCAGCAAAATGCAGAAGGAACCCTGGTTCCTGAAGATAGAATATACCATCAAATAAAAATTTACCTTTGTCAATCTCTGATTCTTGTCTTCTTGGTGATATACATAAACCTGCCAATATTTGAATGCTTTTGTACAATAGTAAAGAAAAAATAAATATTAAATCACATCCTTGCAGAAAATAATTTCAATGTGTATATATGTTATTAATAAAATTTATGTTTCCCACTTTTAGGTAGTGATAAAAGTAAAATATAAATGAGTACATACACATGAATCCCGTCCTTTTTTCATAAATAAACAAGTGTTTCCACGGCAAAGGTCTTAACTTAAAATTACCCACGTTCAATAAAGAGAGAATGAATACATTTCCTTTTGAAAAGGTAAAATATTATTATGACATATTAATTTTCAACGTATAAAATTCAAAATTATTTCAAATAACTTTTATGAAAGCTATGGCAAATCTCAATTCCAAACATTTTGAGACACATGTCTAGTCAGTAGCTGCACTGATTTTGAACCTTCTAGACATTATTATTAATGAATCAAGAAATAGTGGAGTGCGTACTGAAAGGATACTCAGAGTAATATCAACTAATTATTTGAAACTCGTTTAATGGTTTTCTTTTTTCTGAAAATTAATATACAGAAACAACAATATCTTATTATGCACTGATAAGTAGGCTTATTAAATGCTGTAAGTTTCTGTTTAAACATTTTATAATATTTTAAGATATCTAACTTACAGATATTGTACACTTTATATTGCTTAGAAAATAGTAAAATAATGGATAAAATTACTTTATACAGTTTTATAATAAGGGATGCTATGTAATCACGTAATTGTCATTTCTCTTTTTCTTTTAATTAGATTATCTTTAATTTTATTAATGTATGTAATAAAAATGCCTCATTTACTACTTTAATATTTTTAAGAGAACTGCAGCTGGGTTTTAGAATGGTCTAGAATTGTAAGTCTAACTTAATGCATGTTGACAGTAAATGAATCCTCTGAACAGTAGAATAGAATAACTTGATAGTCTGGTTATAATGTTTTAGATCCTTAATAATTAAACTGAAAGTTTGACTGAATCTCTCATATTTTTAATTTTAAGCAAATAAATTTAATAAACTTCATTCTTAAAAAATGTTATTTTAATACATTACTATACTTTTTGTATATTAATATAATTTATTATAGTATGTATATTATATAATATTTTTATTTATTGAATTTTATAATAAAAGCCCTTGAAGAAAATTATAACATTAAATATTAATAGACTTACATGTTTAACTTATTTTTTTTAATATGGGTATAAATAAATACATGAATTAAATAGGTAACCTTTTCTGAAAATGTGTTTAATGAATATGTTGTTAATCTAAATGCTTTATCTGAAATTCTGTTTCTCACATTGAAGAACTACATATAAATCAATATAAATATTGTAAGACAATATAAGTATATTTAAATTAATCAGATATTCTCAATAGAAATTTTGGACTTATAAGGTTAAATAATTGTTTGACATTTTTTATGTAAGCTTGTGAGGTTGTACTGATAACTGCATAAAGGAAAGATAAATAAAGTGTTTTGACTGACAGAAAGGGAAAAAGAAGATGAAGGAGAGAAAAGAAAGATGTTAAGTAAATTCCCCCAAAATCTGTTTATAATTCAGTTCCATTGCCATGTATGACTATATTTTTTCAGCCCTGTTCAAAATGTGAACAAATAGGGAGCTTACAAAGTCTTTCCTTTATTCATAATCACATGCTATAGTTTAATAAATATGTCAATCAAATTCAGGATTACTTATGAAGTATTTAAGTATAAGAACTCACAAGAGGTGTAATTTACATTTTTTAGTTATAGCTTTATTTGCTTATTTGGATCCTGGCTATAAATACTGACATTTTGAATACAGTGATGGAAAGTTCTCTGCTAGGTATCAGGAAACTTAGCTTACTGACTTGGCTTTGCTATTTACAGAGATAAGTTATGTGTTTCTGATCTCAACTATAAAATCCGGAGATTGCGCTAAACTTAAATTGTGTCTCATTACCAGGGCATGGGATACATTTGGTAACGCTTAATCAAATATGTTTTAATAAAATAAATTAGAACAAAAAACATCAGAGCATATCTATATGGAAACTCTATTTCGTTCATATAACTTATTTTTATTTTTATTTTTTGCATGTACACATTTTCTAAGAGAAGTTTATTGTCAGATTTTAAAAATGTGCACAAGTAATTTGTCAAACAATAAAAAGAGTTCCATTAATAGAATATCTCAGAAACTTTTCTGCAATCTTATCAGAGAGAGATCAGGTGGGAGCGAATCTCAGTCTCTATTCAGCGATCCATTCAGTCACCTATTCGACAATTGTATGATGAGTGCATTTCTGCTGTCAGGTTTTCTCTTAGCATGTGAACATATGTTTTATTCGGCAATGAATAAAATGATGTCTTTGTTCTTATACAATTCATGCTGTAAAATACACTATTTATCTGTTTGGTGCTTTATGTATTCATATGCTTACATAATTTATTAATGGTTTTAAATAATGACAACATGTTTTTGCCAATCTATTATTTTCATTTTCATGTTATTTTTTTGTAAACTTAACATCTGATTTGAAATGTGGGTAAAATTAGTATTTGTTTCTTCTAAAGTTTCTTCTTTTGCTACAATTCTGATTACAATGAGAGTTTCTATTGAATTCTATTTTATATTTTATATCCTACAATCTTTGGAACCAAATAGATATCAAATAGGTAAGGCATAACATTACCTGATTTCTGTTGAATGAGTGTACATTCAATTACAAACATAATTATTCTCTGTACTTGAATTATGCTATATTTGCAATCTGATTTATAAAATCATCTCATGAAATTAAAATGAATCTGTTTCTAAAATAAAAAGTGTAATCATCTTTGAATAGATGACTTTTCTGATCCTGAAATGGCTTACTACAGTACTGCAAAATGTAGGATGACTGCTGAAATGCTGACACTACCAGTAGCACTCAATAATATCTGTGTTATATGAGCACCCTCTCACCTCAGGGAAACAAAATTTATATTATTGCCTTAACTTTTACTTTTGTTTAGGACAGTTTGCAATTCAGTATAGTCTTGTCTTTTTTAATCATGGAAAATAACTTTCTTCTGTGCCTACTTTCCCATTTTATTATTAACAGTTTACAGATTTCTTTCTGCTATAACTTTTTTGATAACCAATGTATATTTCTTTAGCATTTTTAAGAGGGTCAAAATCATGAATTCTAGAATAAGTATGATATGGTGCTGAAAAGAATGTATATTCGGTTGAACTGAGGGGGAGAGTTCTGTAGATGTCTATTCAGTCCACCTGGTCCGGAGCTGAGTTCAAGTCCTGAATATCCTTGTTAATATTCTGTCTCACTGATCCGTGTCATATTGACAGTGAGGTATTAAAGTCTTTCACATTATTGTGTGGGAGTCTAAGTCTCTTTGTAGTCTCTAAGAACTTGCCTTATAAATCTAGGTGTTCCTGTATTGGGTGCATATATATTTAGGATCGTTAGCTCTTCTTGTTGTATTGATCCCTTTAACATTATGTAATGCCCTTCTTTGTCTTTTTTTTATCTTTGGTGATTTAAAGTCTGTTTTATCAAAGACCAGGATTACAACCCCTGATTTATTAATATTCCTCCATCCCTTTATTTTGAGCCTATATGTAACTTTGCATGTGAGATGGGTCTCCTGAATACATCACATGAATGGGTCTTGACTCTATCCAATTTGCCAGTCTGTCTTTTAATTGGAGCATTTAGCCCATTTACATTTAAGGTTAATATTGTTATGTGTGAATTTGATCCTGTCAACATGATGCTAGCTGGTTATTTTGCTCATTAGTTAATGAACTTCTTCGTAGTGTTGATGGCCTTTATAATTTGGTATGTTTTTACAGTGGCTGGTACTGGTTTTGCTTTTCCATATTTAGTCCTTCTTTCAGGGGCTCTTGTAAGGCAGGACTGCTGGTGACAAAATCTCTCAGCATTTGATTGTCTGTAAAGGATTTTATTTCTCCTTTGATTATGAAACTTAATTTGGCTGGATATGAAATATGGGATGAAAATTCTTTTCTTTAAGAATGTTGAACATTGTCCCCACCCTCTTCTGTTTTGTAGGATTTCTGCAGAGAGATCCGCTGTGACATAGTTGGCAGTAAAACACTCCTCACCAAATGCAAAAGAAAGGAAATCATGACAAATAGTCTCTCAGGCCACAGTGCAATAAATCAGAACTCAGGATTAATAAACTCACTCAAAACTACACAACCATATGGAAACTGAACAACCTGTTCCTAAATGACTACTGTGGAAATAATGAAATTAAGGCAGAAATAAATAAATTCTGTGAAACCAACAAGAAGAAAGATACAACATACCAGAATCTGTGGGAGACAGCTAAAGCAGTGTTTAGATGGAAATGGACAGCACTAAATACCCACAGGAGAAAGTGTGAAAGATCTAAAATCAACCTCCTAATATCACAATTAAAAGAACTAGAGAAGCAAGAGCAAACAAATTCAAAAGCTAGCAGAAGACAAGAAATAACTAAGATCAGAGCAGACCTGAAGGAGATAGAGACACGAAAAACCCTTCAAAAAAATCCAGGATCTGGTTTTTTGGAAAGACTAACAAAATAGATAGACCACTAGCCAGACCAGTAAAGAAGAAGAGAGAGAAAAATCAAATATACACAACAAAAAAAATGACAAAGGGAATATCACCACTGATCCCACAGAAATATGAACTACCATCAGAGATTCCTATAAACACCTCTACTAAATTAGAGAATTAGAAGAAATGGATAAATTCCTGAACAACAAAAATACACCCTTCCAAGACTAAACCAGGAATAAGTCAAATCCCTGAATAGACCAGTAAGAAGTTCTGAAATTGAGACAGTGATTAACAGACTACCAATCAAAAAAAGCCCAGGACCAGACGGATTCACAGCGGAATTCTATCAGAGGTACAAAGAGCAGCTGGTATCATTCCTTCTGAAACTATTGCAAACAATGGATAAAAAGGGACTCCTCCCTAACTCGTTATATGAGGCCAGCATCATCCTGCTACCAAAACCTGGTGGAGACACAACACCAACAGCAAAAATTTCAGGCCAGTATCCCTAATGAACATTGATGCGAAAATCCACATTAAAATACTGGCAAACTGAATCATCAGCACATCAAAAAGCCTATCCACCACAATCAAATTGATTTCATCCCTGGGATACAAGGCTGTTTCAACGTATGCATATCAATAAACATAATCTATCACATCAATAGAACCAATGACAAAAACCATGTGATTGTCTCAATAGATACAGAAAAGCCATTTGATAAAATTCGACATCTCATTCATGCTAAATACTCTCAATAAACTAGATATTGATGGAATATATCTCAAAATATTAAGAGCTGTTTATGACAAAGCTAGAGCCAATATCAAACTGAATGGTCAAAAGCTGTAAGCATTCCCTTTAAAAACTGGCACAAGGCAAGTATGCCCTCTTGCACCACTCCTACTCAAAACAGTGTTGGAAGTTCTGGCCAGGGTAATCAGGCAAAAGAAAGAAACAAAGGTATTTAAATAGGAAGCGAGGAAGTCAAATTGTCTCTGTTTGCAGATGACATTATTGTATATATACAAAACCCCATTGTGTCAGCCCCAAAACTCCTTAAGCTGATAAGCAACTTCAGCAAAGTCTCAGAATACAAAGTCAATGTGCAAAAATTATAACAGAGAACCAAATTATGAGTGAACTCCCATTTACAATTGCTGCAAAGAGAATAAAATACCTAGGAATACAACTTACAAGGAATGTGAAGGAACTCTTAAAGGAGAACTACAAACCACTGTTCAAGGAAATAAAAGAGGACACAAGCAAAAGGCAAAATATTCTATGCTCATGGATAGGAAGAATCAGTATCATCAAAATAGCCATACTGCCCAAAGTAATTTATAGATTCAATGCTATCCCCATCAAGCTACCACTGATGTGCTTCACAGAATTAGAAAAAGAAAAACTACTTTAAATTTCATATGGAACCAAAGAAGAGCCCATATAGCCAAGACAATCCTAAGCAAAAGAAGAAAGCTGGAGGCATCATGCTACCTGACTTCAAACTATGCTACAAGGCTACAGTAATCAAAACAGCATGGTACTGGTATCAAAACAGATATGTAGATCAATGGAACAGAACAGAGGCCTCCAAAGTAACACCACACATCTATAACTATCTGATCTTTGACACATCTGACAAAAACAAGCAATAGGGAAAGGATTCCCTATTTAATAACTGGTGTTGGAAAAACTGGCTAACCATGTGCAGGAAACTGAAACTGCACCTCTTCCTTACACCTTATACAAACATTAACTCAAGATGGATTAAAGACTTAAACATAAGATCTAAAACAATAAAAAAACTAGAAGAAAACCTAGGCAATATCATTCAGGACATAGGCATGGGCAAAGACTTCATGACTAAAACATCAAAAACAATGGCAACAAAAGCTAAAATAGACAAATGGGATCTAATTAAACCTAAGAGCTTCTGCACAGCAAAAACAAAAACAATCATCAAGTGAACAAGCAACTTACAGAATTGGAGAAAATTTTTGCAATCTATCATCTGACAAAGGGCTAATATCCAGAATCTGCAAGAAACCTAAATTTACAAGAAAAAAAATCAACCTCATCAGAAAGTGGGCAAGTGATATGAACAGAAACTTCTCAAAAGAAGACATTTATATAGCCAAAAAACATGAAAAAAATGCTCATCATCACTGGTCATTAGAAAAATGCAAATCAAAACCACAATGAATTATCATCACATGCCAGTTAGAATGGTGATCATTAAAAATTCAGGAAACAACAGATCCTCCTCGAGAGGATGTGGAGAAATAGGAACACTTTTACACTGTTGGTGGGAGTGCAAATTAGTTAAACCATTGTGGAAACAGTGTGGTGATTCCTCAGGGATCTAGAACCAGAAATACCATTTGATCCAGCAATCCCATTACTGGGTACATGCCCAAAGGATTATAAATCATTCTACTCTGAAGACACATCTGCATATATGTTTATTGGAGCACTATTCACAATGGCAAAGAATTCAAACAAACCCAAATGCCTATTAATAATAGACTGGATAAAGAAAATGTGGCACATATACACCATGGAATACTATGCATCCATAAAAAAGAATGAGTTCATGTCCTTGACAGGGACATGAATGAATCTGGAAACCATCATCCTCAGCAAACTAACACAGGAACAGAAAACCAAACACCACACATTCTCACTCATAAGTGGTAATTGAACAATAAGAACACATGTACACAGGGAAGGGAACATCACACATTGGATCATGTCAATGGGTGAGAGTCTAGGGGAGGGATAGCATTAGGAGAAATTCCTAATGTAGATTTTTGGGAAAAGTAGCAGAGAAAGGACTTACAGAGTGCCTACATAAACTGGTTATGAGTAACACATAAGCAAGGAACAGCAAACTGCAGAAGGCCGCAGGAGGCCTCTGAGGAGGAAGGCCTCTCCATGCCTCATGTTCCCATGCAGGGTGACCTTGGCTCTGTTACTATAAACATTGTGCTCAAGGATGTAAAACCCCTTTGTAGCACTATGACATAGCCAGACTTGTAGGCTCCTTGTAAGGCCCCTGTTCCACCAGCTACTCATAGATAATAGGCTAAAGATACCATGTTCTTGTTTTGTGAAACTCTAAAACCAACACTGTTATCAGTCCTTAGGATGACGCACCAGTTCCAGCTCACTGATTCACTTCAGGCTCATTGATTCATCCCACCATCACTCCACCCCTACCCTAAAGATCAAAGTGATTGTAACCAATAAATAATGTGGATGATCAGAACTTGGGGCCTTCACTCTCTCCACCAAAGTAATAAAGTGCTGGCCCCCGGTCCCCCTTTCTCTCTTAATCTGTCTTTTTCTCATTCCTTTGTCCCACTGAACTTGGGGCACCCATGGGTGATATAGGGCTGGTTCCCTGCAATAGATGATGGGGTGATGGATGCAGTGAACAACCACAGCACATGTATACCTATGTAACAAACTTGCAGGTTCTGCACATGTAACCCAGAACTTAAAGTATAATTTAAAAAAATCATAAATTCCATTATTTTTTTCTCTTTATTTCTGCACAGTATTATATGTTTTTGATGAATTTCATTTTGCCTACATTGCATACTTTTGGATTTGTACTCATTTTACTATTTTAATTTTCTATAAGAAAATCTGATTGTTCTAAGAGAGACCTGAATAGTCATCATCTGGGGAGTAAGGACAGAAAATACACATTTTCTTCTTTTCCCTTATGCTGTGCATTTACTTTCCCCCACATTTTTACAAAAATATGAAGCATAGTGTTATTATATTAGCTATCTCACAGAAACAGATGGCTAAGTATAGTAACTGATGCACAAGAGGAACTCAGAGAATGCTTTCTAATTGAATAAATAGAATAAAATCACAAATTTTCCACATGTGGCTGTGATTGAACACACGATTTACTTTCAGTAATCTTAGAAACTAAGACTGTCACAATAATCTTTGTTTCATTGTTTGTTTAGCTCTTCTCTTTTTTTAATTGTAAAAGTTTAGTTCCAAAAATATTTCAGATATTCATCTGTGAATTTTATATAGACCAAGAGAATGAAGTCACCCAGATATAGTTAGTAGGTTAAACTAAGAGGTTTTGTGACAATAACATTTATCTAAAAATCAGAAAAAGCTGCCTCTGAAAGTATTCTCTAATAATCTACGTCTTTTAACAGCGTGAATGTCAACTGATGAATATTATGTAGTTTTAAAAGTTCCATCATTGAGTGCAAGATTGGACCAGATGCACATAAAAGAATTTCCCAACATGGATTATGAATTAAATGTTTCACCAAATTAACTGAAATTATCTTATGTATGGAAAAAATGGGTCTCTACAGAACAGTCTCTTATAGGGCACCCTTCGGTTTAAGCACCCTTCTGCATGATGTTGAAGAGACAGTGTGAATTGGAGTGAATGACAGAAAGCAAAAGAAGAAACATGAAGTAGGATGTTTTACTAACATTTGGTAGCTGAGCAATTCCCGAGAAAACTCGGTACAAATTTTGGAACTGTATGTTTCTCAAATGACTGTACAAAAGTCACATAACTATAATAAACTTAGTCCTAACAAATCATACACTTAGGGAAAATATTAAAACTAAACACAAGCTGACTATTTTATCTAAAGCATCAAAATAATTAGTTACAATTCTGGAGCTCACAATGGCCCAGATAAGTTCATTTACAATCAGTAAGTTGCCTTCAGCATGTAGCATAAATACGGATATCAAACCATAGCATTAAGTGCTTTTGTAACTGCCAAGGTGCCAAGCTCAAGTATGGTAAAACTTTATAGAAGGCTGAAATACCGTAAAGAAATGACTGAAACTAATGAACCTGAAACATTTACCTACTGATGGAAAGATATTTCAGAAAAATGTTTTAGTTGCCCGTAAGCTGTCAAATCATTCAGAGAAAGAGAGCCACAATTTGGTTCAAGGTATTTCTAAATAATTTGAACAAAACATTCAAAGTACTGGTTTATATGTCCACAGCAAAACTATGTTTATTATAATTCATGGTTTCTAACTATACATTTTCCTATTTTAATTTTACATACTGACTTTGTTATCTATTCCTCTGTAGATAAGTAGGCTTTGAAAGTTAAATAATGCCTGTACATTATGGAATTTTTCTATGCAAACAAATTCCTAGGTATATACAAAGACTTTCTCAAAAGTACCAAAGCATGAAGAATTTAAAGGGAATTCTTTTCCAGATCTTCAACTTTCATGTGTGCTTTAGCCTTAACAATATCTGCCTGGGAAAGACTTGGTTGAAAAGCAGTTTCTCCCCACTACCTATCTTATAAAAATCACAACCTAATCAATCACACATTACCTTTCACCCAAACCAAATTTTACAGTTCTTTTTGCTAGAAAGGCCTGCGAAGGAGCACATGATTTTTTTCTTTATCACCTTAGATGAAGAATATGTTCTAAAATTATGTAATGGTGATGGTTGCTCAACTCTGTAAATATACTAACAACCATTGAATTTTACAATTTAAATGGATGAACTTTGTGATATATATCTCAGTAAAACTGTTAACAAAATGCAGAAATAATAGCATTAACAAATACAAATAAATGAACAAACAAAAAGCCCAGGACACCTAACAGAGTGAAAATTGAGAAGTTCTGAAAAAACAAATGCCCCAATGATTAGGTGAAAACTACATTAGTGGGTCAGGTAACTTTATTTTTATTATTATTGGAAGTCATTGAATTGCTAGGTGAAATTGTTATAAATAATTTTAATGATGGATCACTATGTATTTCTTAGCATATTACTCAGAAGAAATTCAGAGTATCAAATGACGTTAGTGTTTAAAAAATAAAAATACAGAAACTTCCTTTAACAACCATCATTTTATTTAAATGTATTTTTATATGAAATTTAAAGCCAATCTATGTCATTAAGAAGTAAGTATCTCTCCACTTAAGATTTACTTTTTGTATTTCATAATTATTCATCAACATATATAATATATTTAGGTTATTTTGATAAATTGTGTGCAAAATAATTCCAAAATTAACACAACAATGAAGAAAAAGTATGATGTAATTTTTCAATCCTTACAATGTTGTTTCAGAAAAATAAGGAGGCGTACACAATTTAGGGAGGACAGGTATACAAAATTCTAAGACTCCTTGTTTTTTACCATGGAGACATTTTCACTATGTCCTCAGAGTCCTGTTCTTTTAATGAATGTACGTTTTAATGCTCATAAGAACTTACCTCACTAAATAATATATCCAGGAAAATAAGGCATATTGTAATTATTCTTTGTGTATTATTATAACTAGTGTAGACATTACCCTTGAAGGAGTATTTTTCCAATAATGTCCAGAGAGGTAATTTATAATTTATGTTGATTTTCCAATCCTTTATTGTACATAATCTTTTGGTTCTTTCATGTATTATTTAAACTGCTATATATATCCAACATAGTTTCCCCTTTTAAAAGCTATCAGAACAATTTAAAACAACGTGTCAGAAAGTAATAGTTTTTCTTGTAATCTGATTTTCTCTTTCTAATTTTCAAGTCTGAAAGGAAGAGATTTCTGAGAAAATCGTAGGTGACATGCCATTTTCAAAATGTCATCAACTTTTTCTTTTTACATACATCTTTAATGGACTCTTTCCTTTTTTCATACCTATTTTACTGCAGAAATGTTTGCCATCAGTATTAAAATATGAATTATTCCCAGATTGGTGTACATAGTTTTCTAATGTTATTAAATCCAATTCATTATATAGTAGTTCAATGGCATAGTTCATTCATTTTTGTTCTAATATAAATTTCACTCCCTTATCACTGGCCATTGATTACCCTTGCTTACCTACGTTAATACTGAAATACACAGACAAGTCTTTAGGATATTTTTGTACTACAATTTTTAAGAACTTTTAGGAACATACAACAATGAATGTGCAAACTCGATACTTGACTAAATTTTGAAACATTATTGAGTATTTAATGGTTACTTAATTTATTGTATTGTTATCAAAGGTATGGGTCAAGGTTGAACATTTTTTATGTCACCGCTCCTGATGCTCTCAAGATAAATAAAAGGTATCATTTGCATCTAACTTTTGGCTTAATATCAGAAGTATAAATTATTTAAATTTAGAATAAAATTAATGTATTATCAAGATGAATTATTATTTAATATTTTCAAATAATAAGTTTCCAAAATCCCAAAGATGTTTTTAATCAATAAGAAATATTAGAAAAAGATGTGAGTATATGACAGCCTAATTATATTCAGAATTCAGAAAAAAATATTTCACAAAGTTAATAATTAAAATAATATGTTGAGATCAATCTTAATTCATCTGGTCTTATGTCTTGAGGTTAACTGACATAGAGAGATTGGCCACCTTCAGAGATGTCACATGCCTAGTTTGGTGCCTTTCATTCATAACCATTAGTCTTGAATTTGTCACATGTAACCGACACCAAATGGGACAAGGAGCAAATTGGACTTGAAAACCAGCTCTGGCTGGAGCCCTACCTATCCGCTTTTACACTGCCAGTTGTCTTCAGTGCTACTTCTCCTGGGTCATACATTTATTTATTTTTCTCTTTACAACTTGATTTTATAGCACCACCCACTTAAAACGGTTGTTCCCCCTTCACGCTTCAGTTTTCTGATGGATGATGGTCTACCTTTCCCCACTGTGCAGGTGTCCTGAGGTGAGGTGAATGTTTTGCAGCAGTCTCAGGAGCTCCTCGTTCAGTGTAGACCCCTCCCTAGCTCCAGCCCACCCCACGAGCATCATGTAGGCTTTTACTTTCATATTTGGGTAAATGTGCCGTGAGTAAGGTACCATTAATTTAACCACTGAGGAAGCCAACCATGTGCTAGGAAATGTTCTGTACATTGATGAAGAAATTTCAGTTGCAGAACACGGCTTCAAAAGCAAGGATGAAGATAGTGTTTCCTTAATCTTTGCTGTATCCAGGGAACACCATGAAGAATAGAATCAAAGACTGATGGCAGACTAAAAAAATTTTCTGTTTTATTTAGTGGAGTTGAAAAATGTGTGATCATTATTGTGTTCGTGAGATACTTCCTTACAATATAACATATTTATACAATTAAGACAATATGCTGGCTTCCATAATATTACACTTCAACTTTTAGTTTTGAAAAACCATCAAGAATGACAATTTTGTTATTATAGAAAGTCAAAACCCAGGTTCCATTCAATGCCTTTTCAGAATTTAAGCTGAATTCCACATTAATTGACACTATGTAAAAAAAACTTTAAAGAATTCTTATAATTTTATAATAAAGAAAACTTCAAGATACTGTATTTTAGAAAAAAAAAATCCACGCTTAATATCAAGACTGAAGTTCAGGATTGTGCCCCAGGGTATAAAAGGCTGGAAAGTGTTGCTCCCAGCTTACAGTAACAAGTGTTTCACCGTTCACTGGGTAGTCACGTTGTGCTGCTGCACAGAATATTCCATGACCACAAGCAGCGTGCAAAGGCAGATGAGCACCACCCAGGGAAGATACCAATGCATACTTAGAGAACAAACAGAGCACTCAGGAATTCTACTGTCTACTTACAGCAAGAAGGGAGAGAGAGTTGGTGTGAAATTCAGACTCCTGCACTAGGTTGGACCCCCACAGCCATGCAGTGGGATCCTCCCCAGCAGTCAAAAGTTGTGTGAACGCATCATCTCACTTTTTGCAGCGGTGGAAGGACCTCAACTCCTCCATGGAAAGGCCTGAAATATAGAAAGCTGGGTATGAGCCTGAGGGCTACTCACACCTAAACAGAACAAATTACACCACATTGAGCCTGAAACAGGCAACACAGAAAGCCCAGCACAGACTGCAAAGGCTCTGTATCTTCCAGTTAGGAAAAGTTCCAGGCCTGAGGCTCACCCTCATGAGCGGGAAAGGAGAAGGTGACAGACTGTGCATATCTGCCTTTATCAACAGACATGGCCCAACTTTAAATTCATTAAGTTTTTCAAACCTGTTGAAGACCTAGGACTGTAGAACCCCCAAAAGGCAAAATGGTGCAAAATCTAAAGAGAAACTGGATCAGCAGGAAGGAAGGGAATATGAACTAGCACTCACTTGGGGGTGTACACAGCCCAACTGAAGTAGCTAAAAGTGCTGACATTTGGTGAAATGCAAGTATGTTACAGACAGGGCACTTTGTCTGGGAACGCCACTGGAACACCGAAGAAAATAATAGGAAAAGCCCTAAGGAGAGTCCATGATGTTGACGTGCGGTCTCTAACAATAGTGCCTGCTGCAGAAACAAAATGTTTCACTTGAATCCTATTTCCCTTGTCTCCATTGTGTAACAAAAGACTTGCAAAAGAAGGGAGGCAGTAAGCATTCCTGTTTTTAGGATACTGATGGGAACTCATTAGAGCTGGGGACATAAGACCTTCATAGGGACAATAAAAGTTTACTCAGGGCAGGGTCAGGGTTATGTCCTGAGCCCCACAGCCAGTGCCTGTGAATAGAGAAGCTCATGTCTCTTGAGAAACAGGACTGGTTACCTCCCTAAAGCTAAAGTTTAATTAAAGCAACTGAAGCTGCGGACCCAGCACCAGCACCGTTCCCGTAGCAAGCTAACAAACTTAAATATTCTAACAAAAATATTGAGATGCGACTCCAAAAGTTTGATTCATAAAAAAACTATATGTTGCATGTATTTAAATTAAAAAATGATAATTTGGGTGAAAGACAACATTGGGAGAATAAAAAGGCAAGTCAAAGACAGAGGTGAAATATTTGTCCAATCCATTTGTGACAAAGAATTTGCGCTCTGGAAATATAAATAATTCTCAAGCTCAACAAGATACAGGCAAAAAATAAAACCTAGCCACCAGATCTCGACAGACACATCATTAAAAATATATAAAGAGATTGCAAATAAGTATATGAAAGTATATTAATATAATTGTTACGAAATTACAATTTTAAATTTCAGTGAGATACCACTATACACCTATTATAATGTCTGCAATTAAAGAAAATTGACAATATCAAATACTGGGTAGAATGCAGAGCAAATGGAGCTATCACATATTGCTGCTGTCAATGGAAGATGCTACAGACACTTTGAAAAACATTTTGGCAGCTTCTTATAAAGTTAAATATACAGGAGTACCTGCCTGTGACTCAGGAATCTACTTATACATATCCTCGGTAGAGAAAAGAACACATATATTCACGCAAAAACTTTATGCGAATGGTTTTAGCAGTTAATCTGTAATCACCGAAATTGGGAGCAGCCCACCTATATCCTCTAATAAATGAATGAACTATTGATGCAAAAAAAATAGAAAAATTGTAAATATTTTGCTAAATGAAAGAAGTCAAATCCAAGGGCTACCTATTGCATGATTCTATTTGCATGACCCTTTGGGAAACACAAATTGTGGACAGGAAAAGAAATCACTGATCTCTTTGGGTTGGAGAATGGGTTTAGCTATTAAAACGTCGCATGGGGTAAGAAGATTTTCTTCTTTTTCTGTTCCATGTGGAACTGTGTGCTAGACACATAACTATGAATTTGTCAAAAGCAATGAACTGTACAAAGCAAAAAGTGAAATTTGCTGTATGTAATTTTTTAAAAAATCATCAAGCAGAAACCGGGATTATAAGGAAGGCAAATTTCCTGTTAATATAAGGAGAAGCTGAGTAAAGGGTATTTGGTAATCTCTAATCAAAGGTGTTGGGCCGTGGTCTGATTCCTATATACTATGAAGGTCCATGAATAAGATTTGTGTGTATATTTGTATGTCTGATTATCACTTCTGAAGTCATGAAGATAGAGTTAGTTTACTTGAGAAATATAATTTATATTTTTAACAGAATTCTGAAAGCAAAAATAACAGAAAATATTGCCTAATTTGTTTTTATCAATTTTTAATGATATTTATGAGATTCTAACTAAATGAAGATATAGAATTGCTGAAGACAATTCTAAATCCTAGAAAAGAATGAAGAAAAAGAAATTTTTTATAAATTATACATATAGCATTAGTACATATGTACAAATAGTATGTGTAGTACTAATGTACAGTAGGACATAGGGAGCTATTAATAACTAAATTCCTGAAAATCATTAGTATACGATGTAATGACATTAACTCTGGGTGGGTATTGTTATGAGAATTTTTAAAGAGGCTTATAGAAAAATTAAACCAACCATGCAACGTGAAGCCGTAAACATAGCTGTACTCTGAACTCTCTGTTAGATTTCACTACTTGACACGTTGTGTTACTATCTACATTAACAAATCATACATAAGAGCCAAATGAGTTATAATTTGTCTTTGTTGGAACAAAGACAAATGAATAAAAATCTCAAATATTTGTAATTTCAACAGGAATGCAGAACTTTTATTTTAATTAACACTATTGAAGTCACAAAATCTCTAGCTATGGGTTTTGCTGTCATTAATTCAACTTATTATTTTAAAGCATTTCTACATAAGTTAATTTGATTTTATGAGTCACAGTTCACAATACATTTAGCCATGCTAGCTCAGGCATGCTTTTCCTAAATCACACTTCACTCATTTGATAGCATTTGGCTTTTAGCCTTCTGATTGTAATAACTTACCATGTGTAAATAAATGCCACGTAATTCACACTCTGTTCTGTCTCGTTAATTATCTAAATACAATGAAAAAGGACAAAGTGTTAAGATCAAAAATATATTAATTTGCCACAAATCATTTGGATGATTCATCCTCCATGAACTGATATTCTCAACTTCTTTGAAAGGCCACTAATAAACTACTTCAATATTACATTTCAAATAATAAAATTGAATGTGAAGTGTTTCATTTAAGAAAACTAAATATAATTTTTTAAAAATTTATTCAGAGGATGGTACTATCCATAGTTGAAATGCAGAAATACTGACAGCAGAATTCAGCGGGTTATTTTTACGGATAACTACAGCAAATCTTCAAGGTATTAGATAACAATGGTAACATTTATAGAGCACTTAAGCTCTCCCATACATGCAACATTTTCCTTCCTGAGAGCTACATTAAGGCAGAAATCTTTTGATCATCTCTTACATTAAATACAATAAAGACTGAGACACATACCCAGGGTCTCAAGATGAGTAAATGGCATAAACAGGACATGAGCAGTCTGATTATATGTCTCACTCCTACCCACCATGCTGCATTGTATCTGCCCAAGCAAAGTGAGCACATAAAAAAAATACAAAAACTTTTTTACAGAGTTGGCATTCACTGCAGAGAGTAACTACACACAAATCACTAAAAGTACTTTAGTTGATGCCGTCATACGTTTAACTGCAGCAGAAGTTGTCTTAACATTGGGCTTGTTATTTTGATCAATGGGGGAACATTGGCTTTTTAATTGAAATGATAATGACAAAATGGTCTGTTATTTAGTCATTAAATGTAGTTATTAAGCTGTCCTCAAAATGAATTCTAAAATATAATAATTTTTAAAAAGAACTAGATTCCACAGTCTCTAAAGAAAAACTGAATGTAGAAAATAAACTACTGTGTTGTAGAAGTTCTTTTCAGCTCTATGACATCAGTAAATTGTGTTTTTTTTCAGTCATTTGTAATAGTGGCTTGTTAAACTAGTATACTTAAGTTCAGTGTTCTAGTCACCATGATTTTAAAATCATGAAGATAAGAAAACAATAAAACCATGATAACTCTGAGATTCTTTTATAAAGATTCTTGAAAAGCTATGCAACAGTTTTTGTTGTTGTTGTTTTGAAATGGAGTCATGATCTGACACCCAGGCTGGAGTGCAGTGGTGTGATCTTGGATCACTGCAACCTCTGCCTTTCAGGTTAAAACAATTCTCTTGTCTCAGGCTCCCAAGTGTCTGGGACTACAGACACACACCACCATGCCCAGCTAATTTCCTTGTTTTTAGTAGAGATGGGGTTTCACCCTATTGGTCAGGCTGGACTCGAACTCCTGACCTCAGGTGATCCGCCTGCCACGGCCTCCGAAAGTGCTGAAATAACAGCCGTGAGCCATCGCGCCTGACCTATGTTGCAGATTTTTATAAAATTAATGATTGTTAGGAAGGCAACTAATATTTTTATAGAACGCTGAGTGTTATTTGAATTTTTAGAAATAGGTTGCAATTAAGATGAAAGGCCAAAATCTTATACTGATGAACGCTATTTAGGAATTTAATGTGCATGTATACTAACACAAAAATTATTTTCTTCGTGCTTATGGAATCATTGTGTATATTTGAAGGCTGCACTTTTCAAGAAAGCAGTATCATAAGATCATATGTTGGTATGTAGGTAGCTCTCACTTTTATCCTGTTCTTCTTTTAATCATTTTCTCCACTGTTGCAAATGAGTTAATTTGCAAATCAATCTCATGTAACACAAAAATAGCTTTAGTTGTAATAGTAACTAGGTTGTCAGTATTTGAGGTATTAGGGGGGAAAACATCATGCTTTAAGTCTATTGGAATTATACGAAATTCATGAGTCTTGTAATGTAAAACAGAAATATGAATAAAATTTTACAATAACAATTGTTACTTAAAATTTAATTTTAAAATAATTATACATACAGGCAGAATGTAAAGCTTATCCTTGAGAAAGAAAATTAGATATTGTTCCTTCTAGTGAAGTCACTTGAAAAGTATTTATTAAAACAACACTGAGCACATCTAACAATTCAGGATTAAGATGTGCTTGTTTGATATAAAGTTTGAAAATTCACTTAAAATCAAAAGTAATATTATAAAATCTATAATGTAGTATATAATTTGTAAAGATTAATATTTTATAAATGTGATTGAGAATATATGAAAATGTCTTTCATATGAAGTTCAAATGAAAATTATTATTTTAATACTACAATATAAATACCACTCCAAACTTCCCTTTGACATTTATTATTTTGTTATTTTTATTACTATAGGTTTATGTTAGTTTGCATATAAAGGAAATTTTAAAATAGAATATATATCAAAATTTTAAAAGTTTTAAAAATATGTGACAACTCAATTTTCATGTTGTTTTACAAACTATAATACACAAGTTAATTATACCTGCTTCTAAATTAAGGTTAGTTTACTAACCAAGACTAGAATTTGCAAAATAGCATTATAGCTCAAATTTGTTATTCTGAGTCCTGAGTTTATCACTTATTAAGTATCAGCTAATGTTTTAATCATCAACTTCATCATCCATTAAATGATCATAATAAAGCATACCTATTTCACAAAAAGTGATGAGATTTTACATGCATATATGTAATTATTCAACTTAATAGTAAAGAAGTAAATGTCTTCACTTGCCCTTGCCTATCAGATCAAGTATAAATAAGATGTCTACTGTGTTGTCTAGCAATTTCTAATTTTAAGCACATGTAGCTCCCTAAGATAAATAAATCCATCAGATAAATATCTATCTGTTGGGCAGCTATAGCCTCATGAAAGGTGTTTTTTCAATAATAATACTCCAAATTCAAAATTACTTCTTGATCCTTGGGCTACACAATGGGTGTTGTGTTAGTTGCCATTAAAACAAATTTTATCTCTTGTACATCTTCGTCAGAGTTCTTGAATGACAATGTACATTGTCAAATTAAGCAGTAATGTTTTGGAAAATATCTATTTTCTGAGTAGTAGATCTCAACAGTAGGCTTAAATAGTACATTAAAACGTGCTGCAAACAGATATGCTGTCATCCAGGCTTTGTTTTTTCATTTATGAAGCATAGGCTGAGTAGACTTATAATAATTTTTTATCTGCAAATGATGCAGACATTATTCAGACAAGGGTATTTCAGCTTCCTACCATTATTGTATTGCTATTTCATCCCTCAGATGTCAATGTTTGCTTAACATACTGAAGTGCTTTGGTTTTTGGTGCATTTATATTTATAATTCTTATATCCTCCTGCTGAATTGACACTTTACCATGTTTTACTAACCATCTTTGTCTCATGACAATCTTTAACTTATAATCTATTTTGCCTGACATAAATATATTTTATTAGGTATCAATTCTGTTCCTTTTTGATTACTATTTCCATGAAATATATATTTTCATCTTTTCATTTTAACCTATTTTTAATTCTTAAATATAAGATTACTCTCTTCTATGCAGCATATTGTTGAGTCTTTTGTAAAAATACATTTAAGTACAAGCACTGTATATCTTTTGACTATTTAGATTAATTCATTTACATTTAAAGAAATTTTGTATAGGAAAGGATTTACTATAACTATTAGTTATTGATTTCTGTCTGATTTATAATTTTCCTGTTCTCTCTTCTCTTTCTGCCTTATTTGTGCCTTAATTATTTTTTTTTCTTTTATTGTACTCTAATCTCTGAGGTACGTGTGGACATCCTGCAGGGTTGTTGCATAGGTACGCACATGCCATGGTTGTTTGCAGTCTCTGTCCCCTGTTGCCTACAGCAGGCATTTCTCCCACTGTTTTCCATCCCCAGCCTCCCTCCTCCCCGCTGTCCCTCCCCTAGTCCCACACTCCCAACCCACCCTAATGTGTGATGTTCCCCTCCCTATGCTCATGTGTTCCCATTGTTCAACACCCACCTATGAGTGAGAACATGCATTGTTTGGTTTTCTGTTCTTGTGTCAGTTTGCTGAGAATGATGATTTCCAGATTCATCCATGTCCCTACAAAGGACACAAACTCGTCATTTTTTATGGCTACATAGTATTCCATGGTGTATATGTGCCACATTTTCTTTGTCCAGTCTATTATTGATGGGCATTTGGATTGGTTCCAGGTCTTTGCTATTGTGAACAGTGCTGCAATGAACATACATGTGCATGTGTCTTTATAATAGAATGATTTATAATCCTTTAGATATATACCCAGTAATGGGATTGCTGGGTCAAACGGAATTTCTACTTCTACATCCTTGAGGAATCGCTACACTGTCTACCATAATGGTTGAACTAATTTACACTCCCACCAACAGTGTAAAAGTGTTCCTTTTTCTCCACATCCTCTCCAGCAACTGTTCTGTCCAGATTTTTTGATGATCACCATTTTAATAGACATGAGATGGTATCTCAAGGTAGTTTTGATTTGCATTTCTCTAATGACCAGTGATGATGAGCATTTTTTTTCATATTTTTGTTGGCTGCATGAATGTCTTCTTTGGAAAAGTGTCTGTTCATATCCTTTGCCCACTTCTTGATGTGGTTGTGTGTTTTTTTTCTTGTAAATCTGCTTTAGTTCTTTATAGATTCTGGATAGTAGACCTTTGTCAGATGGGTAGATTGAAAAAATTTTTTCCCATTCTGTTGGTTGCTGGTTCTCTCTAATGATTGTTTCTTTTGCTGTGCAGAAACCCTTAAGTTTAATTAGATCCCATTTGTCTATTTTGGATTTTGTTGCCATTGCTTTTGGTGTTTTAGTCATGAAGTCCTTGCCTATATCTATGTCCTGAATGGTATTACCTAGTTTTTTTTCTAGGGTTTTTATAGTATTAGTTATTATATTTAAATCTTTAATCCATTTGGAGTTAATTTTAGTGTAAGTTGTAAGGAATGGGTCCAGCCTCAGCTTTCTGCACATGGCTAGCCAATTTTCCAAACACCATTTATTGAATAGGGAATCCTTTCCCCATTGCCTGCTTTTGTCAGTTTTGTCAATTATTTTTTACACTGATATGTTTTTATTCTTCTTTCTCTCTCTTTATCTTTATTTTGCAGGGACAGGGGTTTGTTAAGTTGCCTAGCCTGGTCTGGAACACCTGGCCTCAAAAGATCCTTCTTCTTCAGTGTCCCAAAGCATTAGGATTACAGGTGTGAGCCATCATGCAGGCCCAATTCTTCTCTCTTCAGCGTTTTTACATCTATTACAGAATTGTTTGTGTGTGTGTGTGTGTGTGTGTGTGTGTGTGTGTGATTGCTATGAGGCTTGTATCAGACTTGATATCATTATAACAGTATATTTAAGCTGAAAACAACATTGATAATATACAAAAGCTCTATAATTTTCACCCGTCCCCACACTTGGTGTCATGGTTTATTTTTTATTTAAATTTGTATCCATTAACAAGATATGTGGTTATGATTATTTTTAATATTTTTGTCTTTTAATTTTTATTCTAGCATCAAAATTAATTTACAAACCACCATTAAAGTGTTGCAATATTCTATGCCTGTTTATATAGTTATCTTTACCAGTAATATTTATATTTTCATATGCTATTGTGTTACTGTTTAAAATTTATTCATTTAAAATTGATGAATTTCTTAGTATTTCTTGTAAAGTAGGTCTAGTAGTGAAAAACTCTTATTTTTGTTTATCTAGTAAAGTCTTCATCTGTCCTTCAGAAATGAAGGACAAGTTTTTCAGGTATTTTTTTTTTTGACAGCTTTTCTTCTTCCAGTACTTCTCATATATAATTCTCCTCCCTCTTTTCCTGCAAGACTTATGCTGAAAAATCTGCTGTTCCATAAAAATTCCCTAGCATGTAGTAAGTTGCCTTTCTCTGGCTGCTTTCAAAATCCTTTCTCTGTCTTTGATGTTTGACTGTTTAATTATAATAAATCTCAGTGTAGGCCTCTTTAGATTTAACCTATTTGATGATTGTGGCTTTATGTTTTTGTATACTCATTTCCCTACACATATTTGGACAGTTTTTAGCCATTATTGCTTTTTTTTTTTTCGAGATGGAGTCTTGCCCTGTTGCCCAGGCAATGGTGTAATTTGAGCTCATTACAACTTCCATGTCTTGGATTCAAGTGATTCTCCTGCCTCAGTCACCCAATTAGCGGGATTACAAGTGTGTGCCACCAAGTCAAACCAAGTTTTGTATTTTTTGTGGAGATGAGTGGGGTGAGCGGTCCATCATGTTAGCCAGGCTGATCTCAGACTCCTGACCTTAAGTGATCTGCTTAGTCCCCCAAAGTGCTGGGATTACAGGTGTGAGCAACTGCACCAGCCTCAGCCATTATTTCTTTAAGTAGACTTCATGCCTTTTGTTAATCTCTTGTTCTTCTGGCATCTTCACTGTGTGGTGTGTGTGTGTGTGTGTGTGTGTGTGTGTAATATACACACACCTATATATATATATATATATATATATATATATATATATACACATATGTAAAATATATGTGTATTATTTCTCTTATTGGGTCCCATAAGTCCAATAGGCTTTCTTTATTCTTTTTTTTCCTCATTTGACTGGATCATCTTATATTACTCGTGCTTGAGTTTCCTAATTCTGCTTTATTGAGGCTATCAAATTTTCATTTCAACCATTGTATCCTTCAGCTATAGAATTATGTTCTTTTTTAATTGTTTCTATTTATTTATGGAAGTTTTAATTTCGTATTGTTTTCATGATTTCATTTAGTTGCCTCTATATCCCCTTGTAGTTATCTAAGTGTCTATAAGAATTATTTTGATTCTTTTTTAGAAGTTCAGAGGTCTTTATTTCTTTTGAGTCACTTACTGGTGTTTTACTAATTTCCTTTGGTGGTATCATATTTTGATTCCTCATGGTCCTTGTATTCTGACATTGATGTTTGTCTATTTCAGGAAATGGTCATTTCTTCCAGTCTTTCTTTACAGTTTGATTTTAGCAGACAAAAATCTCCTCTAGTCACCTCAGGCTTGGATTTTCAGTAAGCTATCTGGTAGCACCAGTGGGAAAAGGATTGCTGGTTAAGCTCCAAAGTCAGGCAAGATCACTGATTAGTGTCCATGATCAGTGAAGCCTGCTAGCTAGGCTCTGAAATTGGGTGGAACTGCTTGCAAGATTTCACAGCTGGGGAGAATGCAGCTAGTGGCTGGGCTCCATTATCAGAGAGAACCTCTGGCTGGGCTCTGGTTGAGTCAACTCATTCATTGTGTTCTGCCTTGGGCAGGGCTCCTGACCTGGGTTCAAAGTTGGGTGGAACTGTAAACTGGGCTCTGCTTGTGATAAGGGATGCTGATTGAGCTCATTGTCCTGGGGAGCTGCAGGCTGGACTACTAAATTGGGCTGGGCAAGGCTGCCACTGGAAGAGACTGCTGCTCTGGCTGTCTGGTCACACAGAGCTGATGGCTGGGTTACTTGGTCAGATAAGGCCACAGTTGGACTCTCTAGTTGGGCAGGGGTGTTTTAGGAGTCATTCTGTCAAGGTCACTAGCAAAGGCCCTTGTAAAGTAAGGCCACAATGTCAGGCTATCATCACGATATACACATAAGCCACTGGGAGTCCCTTCCCCTTTTCTATTCCCTGTTTTCCCCACGTGGTCCGCTTGTGCCAATTCCCCCACTGCTCCATACGAGGCATGAGAGAAGTGGGTCTCTGATGTCTGTCTCACTCTCTCTTTTCCGCTGGAGAGAGGAGGTCCAAGGGGATTTTTCTTGATGTGATGTGCTGGGAGGAGTACTGCAGGCAAAGTGACAACGTGAAACTGTTTATCTTATGCTTACTAAGGTGTTTCTTTTGTTTTGTATGCTCCACTAGAATGCTGAAATCTCTCCTCTAGGTTCTGGGATTATCACAAAAGCATTCTCATTGATGAGAAATTAGTACTTTTTAATTTTTTTTTCCTGTGAGGTATCTAGGATTGGGGACTTCCTATTCTGCCATCTAGCTGACATCACTTTTCTACTCCTGGAGCTTCTCTTAATTTCTTGTCAATATCCATCAGCAATTCTGCAGAAAAAGGGAGATAATCAGAAGAAAAGAGAGGAAAAATTTCATAGACTCATATTTGTTGCTTACGGGATATGGTGTTTAGGCATTGATTATAAGGGTCTGAGGATCTATGACCAACTCTGTGCAAATAGGTACAAGATTAGCATGTGAAAGAGAAAAAACAAAAATTATACATCATTACTTTTGTTTGAAATAATCTCAGATGTAAATTTACAATCAAAATAAAGTAGCATTTGGAACACAACCAAAGAATGAAGATATAAACCGCCTTGGAAAATGATGTGATTTCTCTCAATAACAGTCTTTGAGAAGAGGCTGAAAAAACATTCAGAGGAGGATTTAGAGGTTAATAAAATAAAATAAGGGATGAATGATTCAGTGTCTTTCAAACTCTTAGATTTTATTATCCACTTGTTTCACTTTAATCATCAACATATAATTTCTTTTATAATCCCATATTCCACAAAATGCTTACAGTATATTAACGTATAATAGTAATATAAAACATTAAAATATCTAGGAGCATAAAATATTTAAATCTTGAAATCATATATGAGAAAGTCCAGTGTTACCAATCAATACGTAATATAAACACACAGACACATACATATTTCTCATAGACACATAGTAGAGACTCGCAAACATAGACACATAGCACACAGACACATCGTACACACACTGTGTAAACACACACATTTCTGGAGCAAAATGCTGAACTCAAATAATATGAATGTTTGCAAATATAAAATACAAATAGGGGTAGAACTTTAAAAATTCTGGTTAATGTTTTCTATAATGGCTGCATGACAGTGAAACAAGATTTTTGTGTGTTATTTTTTTTTCCAGGACCAAATTTTTAATGCAGGGCACACAAATATATGGAATATCAATTAAAATGTAGAAAAACATGAGATTTCACTTGTACACTATGGTTTATTCTACGGTGTAATATAGGCCCCAGGAGTACCAAATTTAAAAGGAAAATATTATTTATTTTACTATTAAAACATGAAAGTCTATTTCTTGTAATATAGAGCTAAATAGTATTCAATCCTGAGAAAAGTATTAAATGCCAAATGACAATTAAGTTATTTATTCTCACAAAAGAATTACAAAACAACTAATAAATGTATATCTCTGGAAATGACTATAACTCATAGTAGATATAATTATGATTATAAAGAAAAATATCTACTCAGAAGGTCATAAGCTGTCTCTCAATGGATGTATACTTATTTACATGTATCTATTTATATCAATCTATCTAGAGAGAGAGACACTACACACAACAAATACAATATTTAGAAATATATGTATACTTTTTAATACAAATATGCAAATAATTAACTGTGAAAAATCATAGTTTTTTCTAGTTATAGACACATAGGTACACGTGCATGTGTGCATAAATATAAATAGATATGTGAAAAATATAATACATAAATATGCATAATTTATGCATACATGCATAAATACAAATAGATATATGAACAGATATAATAAACATATATAACATTAAGTATTTATTCATATGTATTTATTTGTTTTCATTATTTAAATACTTACCCACCTATATGTATTTATAAGTGTACAACTCAAATATTCTGGAAAACCCAGATTGATACTTTGCATTAAATTAATTCAAGCTAGAATCTAGTAAGTGTTTATTTATTCAGATATAATCTGTTAAATATATATTTAACTTTTAATATTTTATATAATGTATATTTAATGCTTCTGAATTAAAATTAAATAAATTGCATAAAAGGCAGATTACTTTTCTTGGGCAAATATACCCTTACTTTGTTTAAAAGAAATAAAAATCCAAAACTTAACTCATTTAGAGTTTATTACATCTAAAATGAATTTTAAAAATAAAAGTGATAAAATCAAGGAATTAAGACAAATTAGAATGTCACAAATAAAATCATTTTATTAAAGTATATTTAATACAATTCAGAGTAAGCATTTCTCAATGAATTAACTCCTGTTGAGTTTTCACTTTTGTTAAATTTGCAGAAGATTATTAGGTAGGGAGGTAGGTATATAGACAGATAATTTATGAAACTCTTCACATAAACCTTACTAATACTGTTGCAAAAGATGACTTGTAAATAAAAACCACTGTATATATATATGTATAGAAAATTTTAACTCTCCCTTAATTTGTAACTTGTGCATTCTATTTTTGCAAAGAAGTCTTTTTCTTTGGAAAATTTTTGGTTTTAAAACTTTTCTGAAAAGTGATGTTTTCAACAAATCAAACCTCTTTGGCACTGAAACACAAAAATACATCTTTCACAGCTTTCACTCTTCTGTTAAATAGATGGAAACTCACAGTTTAACCCATACATCTAATCTTTTCAAATTAAGTTTTTTCTTCAGTAAGATTAATAAAAAGCAATTTAAACATATTGAAGCATCTGGGACTTTATTAGTTTTCTACACTGAATTACATTAACATGAATTTTTTTTCTTGCTTAAATTTTTTCAGTCTCTATTGGTATTAGTGGCATAAGACATTGAGTTTTCAATATAGTTTTCTGATATTTAATAATTGTTGATTTATAGAAAATCTATCTTATAAATCTTTTCCAGTTGGTATTTTTGCCAGTGGAGAATTTAAAGCCACAGGTTTATCTCTAAAGATTGGCAAACTATAATTTATATGGTTAAGTGGATTAATAATATTCAAATAATGGTAGATCTGGTCTAATGACCACCAGGCTATGGTTCTGTGACCACCTTTCCCCTCGTTGTCACAGTAATATTTTCCACTTCTGCCTCTTTTTTCATTTTTAAACCCAGTAGTTTCAAATATGCATGTCTCTGTTAGGCAGTAAGGCATGTGCTAACATTATTTACATATCTACTATGTGATTCTCTAAATCTCTCTCCTGTTTTGCCACATTCTTAACAAAATCTGTGTTTAAACATGCCTTAGCCCACACCTGGTCCTCAGTTTTTGTTCAGTTCTCCTCGTTGCATTGCCTGTCACTTTGAACTTTATTCTTGGTACTAGATTACTGTCTTTGTTCTACACTTTTCTGACCCCAGATCCCCTTGAATAAATATCTCTTAGTCTAGCCAAGGCCTTCTGACTAGCAGTTGCAGAAAATGACCACAGGTGGTGCTCTCGGACAACATGCACCAACCTCGCAAACAAGATGCCAACCTTACTTTTGCTGCTCAACTCCTACTTCTTGTTCAATTCTGCTTTAATTCCTTTAATCGAGCTAGTAGCCCCTACTGCATTTTTCACCTCTCAACACAGCATGCATTAAGTTATATCTGGCATTTTTCTCATTCTCTTCTCCCTCCATCTCCCAGGATTATTCTAGTCTTGAAGGTGCAGCTCAAATGACAACTCTTCCATAAATCTTCCAAATGACTATCTTATCATTAATGTTTCAATTTCTTTACTTATGTAAGTCTGTTCCTTGTACATCCACCCCAGTTTCCTCTCTAATATACTCCTGTACATGTGTCTCTTTCACTGGAGTAGAAACCAAAAAAAATATTTAATTGACGTTGCCATCAATAAATTATATACATTAGTGCTTTGCATACAGAAGAACTCAGTGAACTTAAGGTATATAATTATGGTCATGCACCATATAGCAATGTTTCAGCCAATGACAGACCACATATGAGACCATAGTCCTATAAGTTTATAATACTGTATTTTTATTGTTTCTTTTCTATGTTTAGATATACAAATACAGATGTGTTATAATTGTCCACAGTATTTAGTACTAACATACTAAACAGGTTTGTAGCCTGGGAGCAATATGCTATACCATATGCCCTAGGTCTTTAGTAGGCCATACTTTCTAAGTTGATACACTCTGTGATGTTCACAAAAGAAATCACCTAATGATACATTTCTTGGAATATAATCCCGTGATTAAGCAACAGATGACTATTGTGTCTGAAGAAAAGCCTCATGTACAGAGGGTTAAGTTAATCATAATCTTAAGTTGTTCATTGTGTATTATTTTCGTTGGTGCATTCAGGGGCCTCTTTCAGTAAAATATACTGATTCATTCATTTTCTTTCATAACTACAATCTATCTGCATATATCTAGCATATAGGAAACCATTCTAATATGTTTAATATATATCTGTTTATGTGAACATATTCTTACACATTGCATAATCTAAGTAAATGTATATAGTATGTGTGTACATATTATAGTACATGTATATAGTATGTATGTATATAGTATGTATGTACCTATGTGCATGAATATGTATGTGTACATATATGCATTACAATATGCATGCATGTATCTGTGCACGTATATTAGAGAGAGAGAGAATGGGTAGTGCTTTCATTATCTGTATCAACCACATTGCAAGGCACTATTTCTTTCTACTGTCCCAGCAATGGATATTCATGTTGACTCCAACTTTGCACTTTCTGTACCGCTATAAACAAAGCTATAACAATCATCTTTACACATGTCCATTTTGGGAAGTTTGTAAACATTCCCTAGGATATTCAACCAGAACTGGAATATCTGAGTCATCTGTATACAGGATGTTGCTTTCCAAATGACTAGTATAGTCATTTGGAATCTCAGTCCCATCAGATACACAGAAGGATTACTATGCCTTTACATTACTGTTAAAACTTAGAAATTTCTAAATTTTTATTTTTTTCCATTTACAACATGAAATTTTAAATTTTGTTATTTTAAATTTTGTTTTCTCTATCTACCAATTGTGTTCGTTCCCTAGGGCTACTGTAGCAAACAGTTACACACTGGGTAGCTTAAAACAATAGAAATTGATTTATTCATTGTTCTTTAGTCCAAAAATACAAAACTGAGATGCCAGGAGGACTACTTTCTCTGAACTCACTACTAAAGCAACCTTCCTTGTTGCTTCTGGCTTCTGGTGGCTCAAGCATTCCTTGGCTCGTGTGTACTTAACTCTCATCTCTGCCTCCCTCATATGGCTTTTTCCTCTGTGTTCGAGTATCTTCTCCTCTTTTATAGAAGTGCTTGTCATTGGATTTAGAGATCATCCAGATATCCAAGAAAGGTCACATTAATAGGTTCCAGTGGTTAGAACATAGGCATAGCTTTTGAAGGCCATTCCACTACAGCAACAACTTTAGGATATCTTGTTATATTTTGTCAGCATTTTTAGTTTTTACATTTAAAAACTCCCTCTATCTTTTATTATTTTTTCTTTTGGGCAGCTGTTTTATTTGTGAGTTTTCAATAGTTTCTTAACATTCTAGAAACTAATTTATTTTTTGTTTCAGTTAGTAAAAATATCTCCTCACATTCTTTCCATTGTTTATCAATGTATTCCATAACATTCTTAAACTAAAAAAATGCTTAATATTAATGTAATGGATTTTTTAAAAGATACTTAAAAATCTTTGATTAATACCCAGCTTTCCAGTAATCTGGATGCTTCTAAAATATTATTTTGAATGACAAAACAAAAATCAATTTATAATGAATTTTATATACGGTTTCCAATGAAGCAGCAAGATATTTTTGGAGAATCTTCCAACATCTCTGTTAATATCACACGAAGATGGCCACAGTTTGTGAGATTATTCTACTTCTAATAGATACACCCACACTATAAATATAGTGAGAAGAAACTTTGTTGTTTTAGTGATAAGTTGTCACCAATTACCTCTTTAATGCAGATTATGATGCTGGATGATAAATATTAGATAATGTCATTTTCCATGTCTACTTAGAGATATAAATTTTAAAGTGTAAATATTTACTTATTATTCCAGGGACTCACCTACACCATAATTTAAGACTGCATTATTCTTATAAACAATATTTGTATAAAACTAAAATATGATGTTTGATAATTGTAGAGTTTAACATTAATTATTTGATTTAGGGACAGTGTGAACCAGTTCTTAAAAAATGTAAATTACTTTTCTCAATCAAAGAGAAAGTAGAATATTTTGAAATCTGAAAAATGTGTAAAGTAAGTTTTTATGAAGAACTCTTTTTATTCTTAAAGTTTTACTACTTTAAGTATTTTCTAAACTACCACTTAGAAATTGCACTTCTTTAAAACCATTAGATTTACATTATCTGTTAGTAAAATATTCATGGTAAGTCATCAAATAGACTCCATCATAAATTATAAAGGGCTATTTCCTGGATGTTAATATTACATTCAGCAGAGCATACGTTTCAGTGATAATGAACTTACAATGTAGTGCGTGAATGGACACTGAAAAGTAATTTAAGTGGTTTGGAATGATTTAAAACTCATTTTCCTATATTAGTTTGTAAGATAGAATTACTTTATATTGGGGCATTCTTTAAAATTTTATGTCGTGAATGTTCATTCTTTAATGTGAAATGCTGATAATGGTCATGTTTGATCAACGGCCTTTACAAATATTTTTACTGAAAATAAAATAGTCATTGCTAATAATAGCTTTATTGCCATTAACACATCTCATAGCATGTTACAATACAACTGACATACTTACATTAGAATGATATACTACTTTTTCCTTTTAAGGACTTTAGAGTGCATTACCTTTTAGAAAGGTAGTTTTTTTTTTGAAACATATTGCACTGTATAAAAAGATTCTGAATTAATAATTTAAATATAGTAGAAAAAATAAAAACAAAAAAATGAAGTTTGTTTGAAATATATAATTATAAAAGTTTCTATTTATATTGATGTGTTCCGCTAAATCAAATAGGCCAAGCACTTGTACCACCACTTGAAATGACATTTATTTTTTGATCTGGAATCCAGTCAGAATATTTTTACATAATTAAATTTTGGTTCTATTCAGAGTTGTAATTATTCATTTTGGAACCAAAATACTTAAAGACATTTTCAGTTCTCTCTTCTGACCTGCTGACCCAAAGCCCAATAGTTAAATGCTCACACATTTGTTCTGTTTGTTCCATTTTCTATTCATATTTTGGCCTCCATCCTCTATTTCCAGATATATATAACTCCATTTATTACTTACGTTAACACTGAATCAATCAAACTCAAAAATATACACATCACATGCTGAAAAACTATCTCCTCTAAATCGTACAAATATGTGTCAAGGATAAATTCTGGAAAAGTTGTGAGAAGATTTCTCTGAGAATTGATTTTTACCATAGTCTTCAAATTGTACCTTTGGTCAAATATATATTTATAATCTTTTGGGTGCACTATGCTAAATTATGGTTTTGTCTAAGTCAAAGTGAAGTAAGGTCCTCAACCTCTTCCCTACTCAAAGGCAAGGCCTCAGGTACTCTATAATAAATTTCTCCCTGCCATCAATTACCCTGACCCCATTACAACATACTCTTTTTCCATTATCCTTAGCAAACTAATGCAAGAGAAGAAATCCAAATACTGTATGTCGTCACTTATAAGTGGGAGTTAAATAATAAGAACACAAGGACACAAAGAGGGGAACAGCAGACACTGGGGCCTACCTAAGGGTGGAGGGTAGGGGACGGACAGGAGCAAGAAAAATAACTACTGGGTACTAGACTTAGTACCTGGATAATGAGACAGTCTGAACAATGAACCCCCATGACATGAGTTTACCTATATAACAAACCTGCTCATATACCCCTAAACCTGAAATAAAAGTTTGAAATGCAACAAAAACACATTTCTTTACACACTACCAACTCAAGAATTTTTTCCCCAAACACTGTCTTCTGCTCTTTAATGCAAGCTTGGATGAGTTTTCTTTGTTTTTGCTCAAACGTTTTATTGAAGTTTTGTACTTCTTTACCCGATCATTTAATTTGACCATCTTAATAAGGTTTGCTTAATATTTCATCCAAGGAAAAGTTTCATGATCTGAGATCTGAGGGGCATTTCCATCCTCTTACAAACCAAACTAGATTATCTGGAAATAATAGGCTTTGAACTCAGTATTTTTTTTCAGACTAGTTCACATCCATTGTTATCATTCAAGGTAAACTGACAGTTAGTGAGTTTATAAATCAATGTGCTCATAAATTATTCAGTATTATGATGGTAAAATCATAAAATATTAGTAAAGTCAAATGTAAGAGAATTTGTTATTCATAGAATTGAAGATCACCATAATGGAATAAATGATAATTCAATTCTAGGGACTCTGGGTAAATTTGAAAGTTCTGAATAAAAACATTAAATCCCTAAGAAAATAGATACTGCTATAACTTGAAGTATAAATAATCTTTTTGTTAAAACAAATGTAAAAATTTAATATTGGAGGGTGATTTAAGTAAACAGGAAGACCTTGTAAATCCTTATATCCTAGGGCTTCTCTGAGACCCATGGATTGAAGCTATTCTCTAAGTATTAACTGTATGTCCTAAGCAGGACAGGTATACAAATGAAGTTTTATAGCATTTCACATATTAATTTTATGTCTATTGAATCTAAGAATCTTTTTAAATTTTGGGCTTGTAAAACATTTTTTACAGTATTAACTAAAAAATTATTTTGTAATGTTTTTGAAAGCAATGTAAATAATTATTTAACTGCAACATTCATCTCTCAAATAAAGATATTCCTCATCAATTTGTTTATAAAAGTCTTTTATTAACTTGTAAAAGAGTAATATAATAGTGCCAATATACAAAAACTAAAATAGCAAAGCATTACATGAAGTATACCTTGGAAAATATGGAAAGTCAAGTGAAATTAATTATCTATACAATTTTGCATTTCTTGGCTTATGTTCAGAGCTACTGAATTCAAATCATTTATGTGAATGTGCCATTTTGATAAAGAACAATTTTCCTTGTGTCACAAATACTATTTTATAGTATATATTTTGGGAAAATAATTCTAATTTGAAGTATGCAAGAACTACATGGTGAAAATTTTACTTAGAACATCCAAAGAAAAAAATAATTTGAATACATTATTTTTGTTATCAAGAAAGTAGCATAAGTCAAATGTAAATTCAATTGAGGCTGCATCAACAATAAATAATGTTGCAAAGTAGCTAATGAGAAATTTCACAGTCATGTCTTTTTCCAAAAGCAATGCCATAATATTAATAAAGCCTCACAACATAATGATTTTATTCAAGCATATTTATCCAGCAGCACTTTCTGAGATAAATAGTAAGTAAAATATTTTTTGAAACATGAATATTACTTAGAGAAATGCTTTTTTTCCTAACCTCAATGTCAGAAGAAGTGTTATCACTTTAGAAAAATAAAATATCCAGGCTAATACAATATTACATTGAGCCTTTATATGTGTGGGTTACACATTGATGGAGTTAACCAACTGCAAATCAAAAATATGTGCTAAAAAATAAACTATAACCACACAAAATTAGAAATACAAATAAAACTAATATAGCATAACAACTATTTATATAGCATTTATATTATATTAGGTATTATAATTTAGTGGTGATTTAAAGTATACAGGAGGATGTACATAAGTGATATTATGTATGTATTATGCATGTATATGCATATATAGTATTTTGTCATGTTTAAGTAGGCAATATTTATCATCAATAAAAATTAATAAAATTACATTAATATATGATCAAATGCCTACAACTGGATCATTACCATTAACAACTGGTGACAGTTGCATCTATGCCAAAATATTTTTGTACTCAACATCCTAAATTTTTATTTTCAACGTCCTAAATTTCTTCTAAGATTATGAAGTTCCTGGAAAAAGAAATCATATTGATAAAAGAAATAGAGACACATACACACAAAGAGGAGACAGAGAAGAAAGAGAAAGAAAAAGAACCAATATTTCATAATTACTTTAGGCTTCTGACTTCTCTACTATATCATTTTCAATGGTTTACCCCATCAAGCTGTATAATTTGGTGACTGTAAAATACAGTGTTTTGCAAGACAAAAGCCACAGGCAAAGCAGTCATCAAAGGTATGAACTTTAAGTACAAGGGAGGCACTTTAAACATGAAAACATAGACTGAAAACACAACTGTGGAAAAAGGTATAGTAGACAAACAATAATTCACAAAGGCTGAAGTGGTCATATTAACATCAGATAAATCAACTTCAGGACAGAGATGATCAGAGATAATTAGAATATTTTATAATAATAAAAGTACCAATTCTTTAGGAAGGCTAACAATTTTAAGTATGTATATACCTAATAATAAATAATGCTTGAAAGTCATTATGGATATATGAAATACACTTTAACAAAATAAAAGAAGAAAGAGGCAAATTCACTGTCATATGAACCATAGTATTAACCACCTTGATCTAATTTACATTTATAGGACACAGTGTCCAACAGTTATAGAATCCACACTTTGGAAGTTCACACATTGTTCCTTCACCAAGGTAGCCTTTACATGGGACCATAAAGGAAATGTCAAAAGTTTGACATATTCTTGTACCAACAAAGAATTAAATTAGAAAACAAAAACTGCAAGATGTTTACAAAAATCTCATATATTTTCAAATTAAACAATCTACTTATAAGTAAGCCAAGAAAAAAAATTACAAGAGAGGAAGAAACAAAGAGAAAAAAAGAAAGAAAGAAGAAAGGAAGGAAGGAAGGGAGGGAGAATGGGAGGGAGGGAGGAAACTAGAAAATATTTAGGAAAATGATGAAAATATGTCATGTGCATAAAATAATGCAAATCTCATACTTCTGGAAAGACAGGATTTATCATGCATATCCCACATGATTCTCACCTTATTTTAACTACAAGGGCCTCAAATGACCATTATTTTTTTATGGATGAAAATAAAGAAATTTGGCCAAAAAAAATAACTTGATGTTCTTGTTCTTTATAGTAAACGTTGGGGACATGTTGATACAATTTAAGTAGGACCCTCTTGTCATGATGTACAAATCCAGATTCAGTCAGTTATCTTTAGAGTAATGAACAACTCAAAGTCTCAATGGCTTGCAACAACAATTTTATTCTTCTATTGCATGCCCCAAGTTGACTACTCCACAAGTTTTCTTACTGTGGGATCCAGGAACAAGGAGAAGCTTCTTTTGAGGATGCTACTCTTGTGGTAGAAGGAAAATAGTAGAATCAGAATCTCCAGTCAGAATCACAGAGGAAGAAACTTTTAAAAGCTTGAAGTTAAGAAGATATTTGAATGTTCAGTGTATCTGACAAATATATTCTTTCAATGTGGGGTCATTCATTAGAGTCCTTCACATATCAAAGCTCTGTGTGACAAGTTCAATAAATTCACAGTAAAACTGTAGTAGTTACAAATGATAAGACTACCTTTTGTGCATTCCATAGAAGAAAACAAATACTCATGAACATTTTGCTAACTCTGTTTCCATTTCTGGGAAACTGATGTTGGATGTTGTTATGATAATAAAGGAGATAGAAATAAATACTACAATTATCAAAACTCAAAAGCAAGCTTTATAATATGTTGGTGCCGCAACAATTCAGTTTTGATATATTATTTTGGTTTAGGAAAGACACAAGAAAAAAAAATTGTGTAAACAAATGTCTACATATTACAGAACTGGCTTTCAAACTAAACCATTGCCAGATAGTCAGGGCCCTTCTCCTGTCTTCCAGATTATAATCAATCTTAAATCCCAGCTTCACTGTGGATATAGTATTCTTCTCTTTAGCCTAAATGCTACTTACCTTTATCTTTGTCTTTCTTCTTCTAAAACTAAAGATAAGGTAAATGCTGGATTTTTTTTTCTACCTAGTCATGCTCTGTCACCAGGCTGGAATGCAGTGGCGCGATCTCAGGTCACGCAACTTCTGCCTCCCGGGTTCAAGAGATGCCCCTGTTTCAGCCTCCTGAGTAGCTGAGATTACAGGCACACACCACCATGCCCGGCTAATTTTTTTGTATTTTAGTAAAGATGAGGTTTCATCATGTTGACCAGGATGGTCTCGATCTTCTGACCTCGTGATCCACTCACCTCAGCCTCCCAAAGCGCTGGGATTGCAGGCATGAGCCACCGCACCCACTCTGAATTGTTCTAAACAAATCAAAGCAAGAACAACAGCAAATAGAAAACTTCCTTGTGGTACCTAATATAGGAGTTACCATGATTCTAGTGAAATTTTGGACAATTCAATTCTAGTGAAATTTTGGACAATTTCAATTTCTTTACCTTAAAGTAATTCTCTCTGTTGCCTGCAACTTAATTATTACAAGTTCTACAAATTTTACTTCAGTTTGTTCTGATTGATCAGTTTCTATGTGCCAAGCACTGTGATAGATACAAGAAATTAAAAGGTGATTAATTCTGTTCCCTCGAGGGATTACTCTCTATAGGAAATGAATGGACATGCAAAATAATTCTAATACAATACGTGTGATATAAAATTACCTAAAAGTAAAGTGTCACAATACAGAAAGTATATGACATTCATAGAACATTTCATGGTTGTGTGCCATTATTATCCAGAAAACCAAGCTTACAGTGAAGCAAGATGCAAGCTCTTTATAGATGGCTAGTGACACTTAATTAAAAACATGAAACCGTTAAGTTTCAATGTTATGAGAGATCTTCAGACATTTTTCACTTCAACTTGTTTCTAAGAAATATGAGGTCAAGATTTTACTGTGCTTCTCTATTTTTATGCTTTTTCTTCAAAGTTGCAATTTTTTTTTTGCTTTTATCCTATTTTCTTTTCTTATTATAATATAGAAACTACAGTATAGATCACCTTTGTGCTAAATTTAGACTTCTGCATTTTCTTATTCTTTTCTATGCCTATTAAAATGTGCTAAAATACAATGACATCATTAGGAACACTAACCTTTTAGTGCACAAAGAAACCATAATCAGAAAGGTGGACTTTGTTTTTAATCTCTAAAAAATAACCTAAAAGTATTATTCTTATATTCTACCTTCCAAAGGAGTTATTGTTTACTTGACAACTGAGCTGCTAATATTATTCCTTCAAAGTAAATTTGATGCTTCATTATTTTTTTAATTGTACCTTAAGTTCTGGGATACATGGG